>JAJONR010012066.1:0-26660 GCA_029582245.1 Solanum etuberosum | reverse complement strand
AATTAAAAAAAAATAAAATATATATATATATATATATATATATATATATATATATATATACTTCCTCTCTTTAAAAAAAAAAAGACCTCCTTTCCTTTTTAATCTGTTTTAAAAAAATGACCTTTTTCTTTTTTTTGGTAACATCTTAGTTTCAACTTTCCACGTGACATGTTTTAGGCCACAAAATTAAAGAACAATTTTGTATATTTGACATAACTTTAATTTAGGACCATAAAATTCAAAAGTCTTTTTTATTTTTTTAAACATCATGCCAAGTCAAATCAGACCACTCTTTTTGAAACAAATAACTTATAATAAATCCAATACTTAAGGTCCATTTGGAATTTTTACTAACACTTTCGCAGTCTTGGTCTTGATCTGTCTGTTGCCGTGTTGTGCAACTAGTGGTTGACTTTGACAAAAAGACAAAACAAACCTACTTTTCAACGTTAAAAACCCCTTTCCAGAAATAAAAAAAAATTCGAAAAACTATCGACTCGAGATCTTAAAAGAATCTGATTATATATTGTTTTTGATTTGACATAAATAAAGGAATAATATGTGGCTAAATTGAATATGTACTACTTCGTTCATTTTAATTTGTTTGATCTATTTTTCTTTTTAATTCGTTTAAAAAAGAATAACTTTTTCCTTTTGTAGTAATTTTTTAATTTTATTTTTTCACATGACATATTAAAAATTATAAAATTAAAAAAATATTTTTATATATTTGACATATTTAAAAATTAAGACCATAAAATTTCATACTAAATCAAAATACGTCAAATAAATTAAAACGTGAGGAATACATATGCTACTGAAAAGTCAAATTTGGATCACAGCCATTTTTCCCTTACATAGATTATAATTAAGCTGGAGTTTGATGATTGGCTAGGCTGTCATTAATTACAATCAAGAAAGGGATCATATCTTATTACTACATCTCTTCTTGTATTGTATGGTGTGTTTTCGTAATTTTGTTTAACTAATATTAGACTGTTGATAAGCAAGTACTTATTTAATTACGTAAAATTGGAGTTAAACGTCCTAAAATTTGCATATATTTTATTTTTTTCACACTAAATATGTTGTTGGAGTTGAGGAGAGTGATTTTTTTTGTGTTTTGTTTTGTTATTTCATCTAGGGTGCGATTCTATTATTAAATTATCGATTAATTCGAATTCACGTTACGTGAAGCCTATTAAGAGAAAAACACATCTTAATTAACAAGATTATTGATCCAATATCCACCAATAATTTCAGGGGGTTCTATATTTTTATTTCTTTCTTCTATTGTGAATCTTTTTACGTACCATGAGGTAGAGGTGTTAATGGTACGGTTCGGTCGGTTATTTTTTTAAAATTATATCAACTCAATTTTTTGGGGTATTTTATAATATATAACCAAAATTAGATTTTTTTAAATCATATCGGTTTCTCTTCGGTATCGGTGCGAATCGTTAATTTTCGGTTTTATTTTTAAAATATCACCTCAAAATATACTACTATTAAAATATTTATTTCACAAATATGTTCTTGAAGAAGTACTTTATTTCTTCACCAAAAAGACAAGAATGTAAAATCATGTTGCCATATTGTTTGATCTTAAACATTTAATAGAAGTGTTTGCATAGGTTTTGTAGTATTGTTTGATAGAGTATCTATTACAGTATCTTTTAATGTTAAACCTAATTAAGGAAAAGCTAATTAAAGAGCAAAGACCCAAAGTCGTCTAGTCACCAGAGGCCTAGGCCTAGGTTATATTTGTATTTGAAAAATGTTATAAAATATATTTATATATTAAATTTAGTATAACTTACATAAATCACATAGAGTAAAGAGTAAATTACATCTTATCCCTACTTTTTTTCTAATTACAATAATCCCTTAAAATTTGTACCTTCCGGATACATAAGTCACCATCTAGATATATTAATTCTAATACAAGAAAAATCTTTCTGATGCGCTTAAAAGGGAATAAAATCTGAAAATTAATTAAATCTCATAAATTACGCTCATGTTTCTTCTTACTCTCAATCATACAGAGGCAAATCCTAATAGAACGAAGAAATTCAAAATTTCAAATTGCTCCCGTTCAACGAAAAAACCTTTCAGATTTGATTCAAAAACTTTTGTCGAAATTTTGGGTAAGCGAGGTGAGTTATGAAGGATACAAAAGTGATGATTGTTGGACAAACAATATCCTTTTGAATCTTCAAGTTCATCGAAGATCCTTTCAATTTTGATTCCAGATTATCAAAAAAAATTGAGATTCAAGATTCTTTCTTCTCCAGTTCAGCAAAGATCCTTTCAATTTTGATTCAAAATTATCAAAAAATTTGAGAAGATACATCACGATTATCTTTGCTACTTAGCATTTTACTATTTATGTATCTTGTTTAAATTGATAAGTATTGTATTTATATTAGATACATTAAATAAATAATTGTTGCCCATAAGATGTTAGATTTGAGATCGATACATTACTGTGTGATAGTTGCTATGTAATTGATACATTTAGTATAAATTCAAATTTACGTATCATATCTAAAAAATTAGTGCATGATACATTACTATTTATGTATCTCGTTTAAATTGATAAATATTGTATTGTTTGCCTTGAAAGATATGTATAGCTTACATAATGTATCATTTTGTAGTTGATAATAATGTATCTGATACAATAAGGTTGTGAAAGAAGGATGTATGTAAGCTGAAATAAAGTGTATCTATAAATGTATCACAATAAATAAGAATTGAGTTATCAATTAGATACATAAACAAACACAATCCATTAAAGAAATTTGATTATGAAAAACACCAGAAAAATGAGGAAAATATTAGACCGTATGAAATTTTGGTGAAATTAAAACTAATATTATTATGAGACAATGGAAAGATTAAATAATAATATAAGAATCCTAATCAGTTTCAATGAATGGTTAGTTGTTAGAGTCCATAACAAACTCAAATTATGAAAAATTTACAAAATTATATTAATTATTACCAAATAATATGCAACTAATCAAAAATTAGCCTAAAGTTAATTCAGAAAGTATTTTCAACAAACTCATTTAGCCGTATATGATTATATTAAAGAGGAAATACTCCTCTTTTAATTCAATTTTTACTATTATTGGACGTGATTAGTATGGACAAAATATGAAAAAGAAACGAGGCCTGTGTCTGGTATTATGGAAAACATTTTTCGTAAAATATTTTTAATTTTTTTTTTATGTTTGGTTAGCTTAAATTTTTGATTTTTTTTGATTTTTTATGTTTTGTTAGTTTAAACTTTTTGAAAATCAAATTTGGATATAGATTTTGTAACTGCTAAGAATTTGGAGTGAATTTAGGGAGAGAAAATAGGAGTGAAAAAGGGAGTGGTGAACGTGGGTTTCGCTGGTGACTTTTATGTATCCGGTAGTTTTTAGAATTAGAAGAAAGAAGGGATTTAAGTAATATTTTAAAAGGGTAGGGAAAAATAGAGAATAAGGAAATTAAACTTGTGTATATAAGTAATTTATCCTAAAATGTAACATATTGTTAACATCTAAAATATATTTACATATATGTAAGGTTATTCGGTTTGGTTTGAATTTTTTTTGATTTTTTCATAAATTAAAAAGACCATCCCAATTGTTCGAGACGGTTATACACTTAAATAAAAATCCACAATTTTTTTTTTGAAAAAATAACATCAATCGATTCCATTTGATTAGATTCAATCGGTTCGATCGATTTTCATATTCTTTTGACACCCCTACTGTGAGGTTAATTTCTAGGACATTTTACTACGGTAAAAAAATAATAGTATTAGTGTAATAAAAGTCAAAATACATCTAGAATGGTAAGAAATATATAGTCCCCTACCCCCAAGAAAGTAATAAACGAAACAACGGCATGATCTGGTTAACAAATTGGATCATTTTTTTTAAAAAAATAATCACTTTTTATATAAAAATTGGATCATATAAAAGGAATGTCACTTTTTATATTTAATATTTTTAAAATCACAAAATTTAAAATATATTTTAATACATTAAACACAAATGTAACTTAAGATAACAAATTTAAAAATATCTTTATTTCAAAAATAAAATACATCGATAATTTCTTAAATTTGTCAGTAAACAAGGAGAAGCAATAAGCTTTGGACAGAGACAAATTGAGGGCAGCCGGCAAGGGGAGCAAGTTGATCGACTAATAAATGTTTTGAGTAGATTTTTATCCAAAATGGTCCCATTAAAATATTTTTTGCAAATACAAATGTTCTTCAAATCACATAAGTTTGACGTGTTTTTCTCATCATCGAGCATTTGATAACTGTAAGAATTAATTCAAATTTGTATTACGTAAGATCCATCACTTATTTAAGAAAAAAATGCTTTCTAACAAAAAAAAAATTCATAATTAATATTTGAATTCAAAACTTTTGATTAATAATGAAAGAATCTTATCTATCCATTACAATCTCTATTGGTAAAATGAAATTGACAAGTACAATTAATTTTAAATAAAGTAAAAACACGTATGTTAAATTTTAAGGCAATGTGCGTATGTTATAATTTTAGTACAATATTATAGTTTATTAGCACTATAAAAGAGAATGTTATAGTTCTAATTTGATATTATTATTTTTTCAAACTAAATAATCTGATATTTAAAATTTATTAATTCACTTAATTTAAGTGTGTTGGATAAGTTAGACAGGGAAATAAAAAGTTTATCATTTTCCTGCTCAAAATAATAAGTCTAGTTTAGGGATGACAATGGGGCGGTGCGGTGTGGACAGTGAGGGTGGTGTGGGTTAAGCTTAAGCCGCTAAATTTTTAATCCGCCCCGTCCCTCGCATAACAATTTTTTTCATTTTCAACTCGCCCCATCCCGCCCCGCATAGATCCGCCCCACATAATTTTTTTAATATTTTTTTTCTAGTTAGGTTTGATACTAAAAATATAATTCATAAAAACAAATTCATTTTTTCATTAAATTGTATTAATTTAATAGGATAGTGACTTAAAAATTTATTTTTTAGAGGTCAATCGGAAAAATGTAAGAAATTGTAATATTTTTTATTGAAACATTTCATTTATTATCTTGAATATTTTAGTAACTTTAAAGAAATTATCTTAATAAATAATGTCTTGTCACTCTTATAACATGTAAAAAGTTAAAAATAAGTTTGAACCCACGTAAAATCACATATACCCGCATTAGTTTTTAAAAAAACTCACTTCAACCCGTCCTGCATCCCACCCGCCCCGCACAGCCTTAAACCCGTCCCGCACAGCCTTAAGCCCGCCCCGCATCTCACCTGCCCCATTGCCATCCCTGGTCTAGTTAGAGGTGAAGTCTTTTTATTTGATTTTTATTTTACATATAAAGAGACTTTAGAGTATGTTCTTTGTCTGAATTTATGTGACACAATTAAAATTTAGAAATCTAATCAATTCTTTTAAAAATGTCTTTTACATATTCTAAGTTATTAATTATTTTAATTATAATACTTTTACATAATTTTCAAATATATAAAAAAAACTTAAAGCTTTTATATCCAACTTCAAGATTAAAGTTTAAAAGTTTGAATCTCAAAATTTCAACCATGCCACATAAATAGTAACCCTTGTCCTAATTTATATGACATCGTTCAAATTTTGAGTGTCAAACAATAAAATTTTTTACCACAGTTTATTCGTATATCCTTTAAATATATTAAATAATTAATTTTTGTAGCTTATAGTACTTTTTTGTAATTTCTAAATATGTAACTTACAAAAATCCCACTAGTTTAGTACTTAATTACCTCCCTTCCCTTCACTTTTCATCATCACAAAACTAATCAGAATTTGGACTTCAGATACATGTATTTACCGTGTTCAGATACATGTATCTCGGATACATAAAGTCAAAATTAGGTGTAATTTGTTCTAGGTACACTGTATCCAAGTAGATTCACATGTATTTGACTCTCTCGCTCGCCTCTATCCTCTCTCACTCATATCTCTTTGTATCTGATATTCCAGATACATGTATATAGTGTAATCACATGTATTTGACATACATAGATTATCTCGCTCATCTCTCTTCTTATTTTGGTGTATTTGATAGCAAAATATATTTATCTGAATTAAATTATTATTAGCGAAACAATATAGAATTATTTCAAAATGTAAGAAAAATTAATAAATATGATAGAATTGTTTGTGAAATAACAATTTATTTATTTTAGGAAAAATAGAGAAGTTGATTATCGAAATTCAAATTATGTCTTATAAATTAAAATGTTTTATAAAATGTAGGAGGCAATAACTAAGAAAATATCCATTATCTCTCGTAATGTATTTATTGACTTGACTGAGTAGCAAACTGGCAACCCCATAGTGGCCCCCACACAGCTTAGCGAAAATCAAACACCCCAACTACTGCTACTGCTTACCCGCCATTTTTTTCTATTCATCAACCATGAAAAGTCCAAATACCCAATTTACCGGTGGCCGGAGATCTAGTTCCGGCGCCGTATCTATGTCTTCCAGCTCCCTGGGTTCCCGTACATCGGATCGTGTTCCTCATTCACCTAGTTCATCCAACTACTCCTCAACTACTACTACAATTTCTCAAAAGTCAAATTCCGGCAGGAATCCGGTCTTACTCGCCGTCAAATCCGTCGCAGAAGCTTTTGCTTCATGTTTCACTCCGCCGGAGCCTAAATCTTCGAGTACTAATTTTGGTGATTCCGATTCATTTAAAGCTCCTTCAGGTATGTTGAATTTTTTTATACACCGACTCCTGAACATGATTTTTTCATTAAGGGATTTTGAAAATATGAAGAAGTAAATTGATGAAGAAGCCGAAATGATTCAACTATATGTACATAAAAAATAATTTTAATCTTGTATATATACAATGTAATTTTTCGCTAGTTCCGGCCCTGCCCTCTGACAATAGAAAAAGAATATGCTTTACACAATCAGTTTTACTTGGAAGTCTCTGCATCTATGTGCTTTTGAGGCTTATTAACCCAGTAATTTCATCAATTTTGGCAATTTGGGTTCAGCCATGAACAAAGATAGATCTAGTGTGAAAGCAATAGGTTCATGTGCATCCATTATTTTGCCTTTGAACTAAACAATGTGCATAAAAAAAACTGTACTCTTCTGTTTTAATTTGTTTGTGTGATTTTGACTTGATACAAAGTTTAAGAAAGTCAAAAAGACTTTTGAATCTCGTGATCTTAAACTAAACTAAAGATATGTAGAATATACCAAAAATATCATCTTGTTGTCTTAAACATGCTAGATAGAAAGTAAAAGTTAGAGAGTTACCTAAAAAAGATAGATACATTCTTTATGAAACGGACTAAAAAGGAGGATAAGACAAATAAGTTGAAACAGATGGAGTAGAAAATTTCAATATATATCATGTATATGATAAATATTAGGTACACCTCTGACTATCTACAACATGCATTAGCTTTTTACCATTTGGATGTTGAGGCTGTGCTTTGAGTGGAAAGGAAAATAATGCATGTCACATATTGGATTCATTTTAGCATTAATCGATAGCTCTACAGTAAATTAGATGGAGCTACAAGGATGTGTTTGACTTCCAAGTTCTATTCACATTGGTTGGTTATGCAGAGTGTGTATGTTTCTCATAGCAAGAATACAAAATTTGACTTCCTAATATTCAATTTATAGGTTAATATTAACTCTGCATCAGAAGTATAGAGGTGAGATTGGAACAGACCATAGAGTATCTCGAGAAGTGATGAAGTGAGACTAGAATAGACCATAGGGTATCCCAAGAAGTGATGAATTGAAACATTTTGCTTGAAAATGTGTAGAAGATTTTCTTGTTGAAGTGTAAGACCAACCTAAGTTCGAAATTGGATGCTTAGTTTTGGTTGGAGGGATTGAGGTTTATTTATGTTATAATAGATTGAAAATTAATCATGTGATGCCTTTAGGAACAAAACTTTGCAGGCACAAGTTGATGGAACTTTTTCATCATAGTTGTAGACGTACACATTTACATTAAATTTATCATAAATGAATGAGTGCAGTGGTACTTGTATACATTGACTTAATCTTGTATATATAACGTTATTTTTCGCTGAAGGGCGATTTAGTGAAACCCTTTGCCCCTTACTTAGCTCCGACCCTGCACTGACAACAGAAAAAGAATATGTTTTACACAATCACCTCACCTAAAAGATAATCAGATGTAACTGTTCGACGTTCATAACAATTAAGAAAATAAGGTCGGCAACTATGTGCTTTTGAGGCTTATTAACCCCAGTTATTTCATCAATTTTGGCATTTGGGTTCAGCCATGAACAAAGATAGATCCATTGTAAAAGCAATAGGTTCATGTGCATCCATTGTTTTGCCTTTGAATTATACAATGTACATGAAAAAAAATTATACTCCTTTTGTTTTAATTTGTTTGTCCGATTTTGACTTAACAAGGAGTTTCGGAAAATAGAAAAAACTTTTGAATCTTGTGGTCTTAAACTAAAGGTATGTAGTCTGTAGAACATACCAAAATGTCCTTTAATCTTGTGGTCTTAATCATGTCATATAGAAAGTTAGAATTAAAGAGTTGTCATAAAACGAAAGATACATTCTCTTTAAACAGACTAAAAAGGAAAGTAAGACAAACAAATTGAATCAGAAGGAGTAGAAAAGTCCAATATGTATCATGTATATGATAAATATTGCGTACACCTCTGACAATCTACAACATGCATTAGCTTTTTACCATTTGGATGTTGCAGCTGTGCTTTGAGTGGAAAGGAAAATAATGCATTTCACATATTTGATTCATTAAGGAAAATAATGCATTTCACATATTTGATTCATTTTATCATTAGTTGATAGCACTACACTACTACAGTAAATTAGATGGAGCTACAAGACTGTGTTTGACTTCCAAGTTCCATTTCACATTGATCGGTTATGCAAAGTTAGTATGTTTGTCACAGCAAGAATACAAAACTTGACTTCCTAATATTCAATTCAAAGATTAATTTTTACTCTATCAGACGTATAGAAGTGAGATTGGATTAGACCATAGGGTATCTCGAGAAGTGGTGAAGTGAAACGTTTTAGTTATAAATGTGTAAAAGATTTTCTTGTTGAAGTGTAAGACCAACCTAAGTTCGAAATTGGATGCTTAGTTTTGATTGGAAGAAAATTAAGCCAATTCCTTGAGGGATTGAGCTTTAATTATGTTGTAATAGATTGAAAGTTAACCATGTGATGCCTTTAAGGAACAAAACCTTGCAGGCACAAGTTGATGGAGTTTTTCCATCATAGGTGTAGACATACACATTACTTCAAATTTATCATAAAGACATAAACGAATGAGTACAGTGGTACTTGTATACAATAACAACAAACAACAACAAACCTAGTGTAATCCCACAAGTGGGACAGTGATGCTTGTATACATTGACTTAAATTATGTCTCCGTCTATGCTCAAGGCCATCGGACAGTATCTGGCAACTGTACATGAGTTGTTTATGTTGGTCGTAAAGATATAGTCTAGGAGGAGTATATTTCCACCATGGTTAAAGCAACGAATAACTTAGTGTCTGAATTGTAGTAGATGAATTTTGAGCTTAGTAAACATTAGCCAATAGTTATGAGGTTTATCGGGTGAAAATACACTATACTTCGCCAATGGCTGTAATTAGCCAACAATTGATGGAAATTCACTGCTGATGAGTTATAAGCGCATAAAATATTTAGCCAACAATTTACAGCCACAGGAAATTTTCAGGCAATGATTTTGTGTAGTTTAGTACTCATTGTAATTCGGCACTATGGAATCATATCATTTGCTTTCCTCTATTTCTGCCTTAGCAATCTCCATTTGACTTCGTCCATTTGAATTTCAAAGAGGAGTAGAAAATAATAATAATCGATTTCTGAACTTCATCCGGAGGCATTAAGTAAATACATTTTGTTTGTCCTTCCCTTTCTTCTTTTGCTTGGGATTTCAGCTGGATTTATTACTCTAGAAGTTATCCTTGTTTCATAAGTTTTTCTTAGTTAGTTTCATTCTTAAATATCCTGTTGACGTTAATTCTTCTCTTGTAATGAAAATTGAATGACATAATTTCTGTACATTCTTGAGTTGGAATTTGCTGTTTCACTTAATTCCAGGAGCTGAAAGACTGCTAAAACTCCGCTTAGTTTGTTTTTCATTCAACAGGAAACGGAAGTTCCTTAGAAATTTCAAAAAGATTCTTCACATTTTATTTGGTTGGAAATTTTCAGTTGCATCTGATGGCGGAAGGAAGAAGAGACACAGTAGCAGTAGCAGTAGAGGTCGAAGCATCTACGGTAGTGAAAATAATTCAACTCACACAAAAGAGGCAGGGAGTATTAAATTCAACATGGAAGATATCTATAAGGCCACAAAGAACTTTTCCCCAAGCCTTAAAATTGGTCAAGGAGGTTTCGGGATAGTTTACAAGGGTTGTCTAGCGGATGGAACAGTTGTTGCAATCAAACGCGCCAAAAAGGTACACTTAGTTACTTACTATTAACATCAAGCTTGTTCCTGTATATGTTCAAGAACTTGAACATGCTAAAAATTTGGCAAGAGTACTTAACTGCCTTGTATTTGCAGAATATACATGATAAACACTCGGGAGCTGAATTTCGAAGCGAGGTTCGAACTTTAGAAAAAATAGAACATCTAAATTTAGTAAAGTTTTATGGGTTCTTGGAGCATGGAGAAGAAAAGATTTTGGTTGTTGAGTATGTCCCTAATGGAACTCTTAGGGAACACTTGGATAGTGAGTTCTTGATCTTGCTTCTGAGTTTTCATTTTCCATCAATGTTTGGCTCTGGCATTCACAACTGCGGCTTTCAATGCTTATCCATAATGCTTATGCCATTTAACGATGCAGGTGTCAGTGGAAATGTTCTTGATTTCGCGTCAAGACTAGACATTGGAATAGATGTAGGACATGCAATTACATATTTGCATATGTATACAGGTACAAGTGAATTATGTGTATTACTTCTTGAATTCTTGGCTTATTTATCTAGGATTTCTCTGTTCTTCCGATATATCATAAAAAGAAAAGGGTGTTTTAAATGCAGATCACCCTATTATCCATCGAGACATCAAGTCTTCAAATATTCTCCTCACTGAAAACCTTCGAGCTAAGGTGGCCGATTTTGGTTTTGCAAGGCTAGCAGCTGACACTGAGTCAGGAGCCACACATGTTTCCACCCAAGTTAAAGGGACTGCAGGATACTTAGACCCAGAATACCTGAGTACCTATCAACTTACTGAGAAGAGTGATGTTTATTCATTTGGTGTTTTACTTGTGGAACTTGTTACTGGAAGGCGCCCAATCGAGCCAAAAAAAGAAATCAAAGAGCGCATTACCGCAAGATGGGTATGCTTCTTTCTTAAGAGTATTGCTTTTAACAATGTAAAAGAAATTTCTACACTATCAAGTCACCTAAAAGAATCATTCATAAATAGTGGTGGATTAGTGACATGAAAAATAAGACAAGTTATCTGCTACAACAGGTTAAAATACATTGATGGTGTAAAAAGAATTCACACCGCCACTGTATATAAGTTAAATCATTTTCATAATGTCAGTACAAGATGCTATTTACTGTCTTTTCTTTTTAGAGATAGACTTATATGTTCACCAAAGAAGTGTTGACAAAAGCTGGTTTATAAACAGGCAATGAAAAAGTTCACCAGTGGAGATGCAATCTTAACTTTGGATCCAAGGTTAGAAAGATCAGCTGCAAATAGTTTGGCCATGGAAAAAATTTATGAGCTAGCTTTGCAATGTTTGGCTCCTCATCGACAGAACCGGCCTACCATGAGAAAGTGTGCTGAGATTCTATGGAGCATCCGCAAGAATTACAGAGAACTAGCAGGCTGAAATACCCGCTCTCTCTCTCTCTCTCTCTATCGACTCACGAGCACCCTGATTGAAGAGTGAAAAGAATGTATGTGTTTTTGTGTTGTATGTACACATAAAAGGTAAGTTGCAGGGAATGCATTTCTGATGATGAGATTTTGGTCTGATGTGATAGTTGCTTTGATGGAATGTATAGATAATTACTAAGTAATACATTTTGAGGGAGAAATGAGTACATTGTAACTAATGGAAATCTGGGATTTTGGCAAAGAATTGTGAAGGGGCAACTGTCCATATCATTAGCTTGTAAGTTGTATGTATGTATGTAGTGATTTATTTGAGAAGGAATCTCAATATAACTTTTTAGTGTCTTTCTTAGGAATTGTATATCTAAGAAAGTGCTTCAAATGTCATTTCCTCCATTTTCCTTTTGATACTAAAGTTTGAGGTAATGTTTCATACACAAATCATATGAGTTTTGATATTCAGGTTATGGTTAACTAGAATAACACCTTGTTTGGATGGTTGTTACCCATTGTAATGTATTGTATTGTTAGTTTAAATATCATGTTTGTTTTAGTTGTTACTTTAATTTTAATTGTATCGTATTATTTAAATTCATTGTTAGGTAACGACGAAAAGTCTCGTTTTATGTAATGACCGATTTGGTGTGATCGCAGTATTACCTTAATATTTTCTTTTCATTTTGTCTTTATTTATTTTATTTAATAATCTTATTTTATTCTTTACCCTACCTCTTTATAGTAGCTCTACTCCGTTATTGATGTGACATTATGACTTATGTAAGTTGTAACGATGGAGAACGCTATGATCTACCCAAATATTGTATTCATTAAAACAAAATACAATACGATACGATATTTATTACTTGAAAAGTTCATTCCTTACTATAATTCATTGTGGAGAAACAACAAACTTGATGAATCTATATGATACAGTCGAAAAACTAGTCACATTCATTTCAAGAACATATTTTAGATCTTCGGAGTGAATCACGAATAGTAAGAAAATAATTTCCTTAATCAAATGATCTTCAAATTTCTCACTTTCTCAAGTCTTTCCAAATCGATCAACTTGAAAATTTCTAAAAGATAGTCTGTATATATATTTGAGCATGCTAAATATTTGGTATGAGTTATTAGCTACATTGTATTTGGAGACTGTACACGTTAAACACTCGGAAGTTGTAATGATTTGCATGACCGTTTTGTTCTTTTGAATTAATTTTCATACGTTGAACCTTCTCATAGTTTCATTATGTTATTTATGACTTACGAGAATGGATGACACGATTTTCAAGGTGATCAAATAAGAATTGAGTGAGATTTTTAATTTTGAAAGTTGAGAAGTTTGACCAAACTCAACATTTTGGGTTAACAAGCTCAAAATGGAATTCTAACAGTTTCATTAGGTCCGAAAGGTGATTATTGACTTGGTTGGATGGTCGATATGAGTCCCGAGACATTCGGTAGGCATTTTGGACCATTGGATAGAAAATTCTAACTTTCTTAAAGCTTAGAGTTGACCAAGATCAACATCCGGTTAAGATGAACCTAGTAAGTTTGGAGCGTGTTTTACCACTATTAATTTGTGTCTGGAAGGTCTCAGATGAGTTTTGGATACTTGATCAAAGTTTGGAGTTTTAGTCATGTAGTTAGTTCCTTTTGAAGATTAAATCAAAGTTTGGAGTTTGAACTATAATTCCTTTTCTCTATTTTTTCATATTGAAGAAATGAAAAATGGTCAGATTTTTCTTTTATACTTGTAAAAGAAATTATATATAACCTCTATTATACTCTCTTGATATATTTATCTTTATTTTTCTACGTTGAACATATATTTACTCCTAAACTGTTAAATTATTTTTTTGTCTCCACCTTTATTTCCTATGTGGCCCACATTTTTTTATTTCTCTTAATTTATATCTAATCGGCATTTTAGTTATTAAAAATAAGGTTATTTCAAAGATTCTCAAACCCTGACACCACCTTGTGTATGGTTTTGCAGGTACTGTAATACAATTTCTCTCTAATGAAGATATGTCGATACAAGTGAGAACAATAATTCAAGCAGATAAGCAAGGATAACCAAAGCTCAGAATAAAGAAATGTCAGAACAGAAATTTTGGATCAAGTTAAAAGACTACTAGTAACAGGACAAACAAATACTCATAGGAAAGGTTACAAGACAGAAAAAAAAGTCACTCTCCATAGAGTGTAGTATGCTGTAATTCAAGCGTATATAGATCAAGATTGGGGAAAATACTTATGATATCCTGAACTAAGATGATGGGGTATCAGTTCTCTTGAGCTCAATCTGCACATGTTAAGGATGAATTAGGTTATTTTTTTTGATTAAGGTTGATTCAGGTGATGTACAAGGGGATTAGGTCCTTTACCTTGATAGATGAAGATGACAACAATGTTGAACTGAAGAAGTCTTCACCGAGTCAGATTCATGGTGCTTGTGAGATTTTTGAACACCCATTCAAGCTTAAGCAGTTCTTCCATGTTTGATTCAAAGAGAGAAGGACTTCCGGTAGCTCCATGGACGACCAACGTTGAGCTAATAGGAACACCGCTTGGTTCTGACAATTCATTTCCTTTTTGTTTTTTGATCGTTTCAACTTGTTGCTGATGATTTTTTTGTTTTGGGCTTGGGTCACTTTTGGACCCAAGTCATTTATGTTTGAACCCTTTTTTTATTCAATAAATGGTCCTTGCCCATATTTAAACAAAAAAACAATTAAAAAAAAACCTGACACCACCTATTATCACATTTTTTAATCTTCTTTACACCACCAAATTTAGAGGTTTTGTTCAAAATCGTCCTTATTACATCAATAGAATTTTCTTTACATTCTTGTAATATCTCACTTTAACCATAGACATCTTTAAATTTTTAGAACTTTACCAAAAATATCTCTCAATTAACTTTTTCATTAAAATTTGAAGAATATTTTTGATAAGAATATAACAAAAGTTTAGTGAATGATTTGATCATAAACTCACCAAAACTTACCTCGAACACACGGTAAATAATAGCAACTAGTTCATATACGAGAGCGATGATCCCTCCTTCCAAAACACCCAAGTCTCGACCTTTTTTCGGAGCCGACTCTTAGCCTTAAAAAATAAGACACTTGTCTTAAGCCTCCAAATTTGAGTGTCCCAATTATTATTTTTTAGCAATAATAGAATTATTATAGGTTTCATTAAAAATATTAAGTAGTTTGTTTTAATTTGTTTCTATTATTTATATTAACTTATTTCAAAAAAATGTTTTCGTTTTGTCACCACATGATATTTTTAAGACTTTGATGTATTTTATATATTTTTAATTTAAGACTATAAGATTCAGTAATCTTATATATTTTCTTAAATTTTAAACCCGTATCAAATCAAAATCAACAAATAAATTAAAACATAGGGAGTATTGTATATAGAAAAAATAGAAAAAATCATATAAAAAAAGAAACAATTTTGCAATTAAAAATAATTTTTTACCTAAAAACTTTACATTTTTAAAAACTAAAAAAATAGACTTTAAATAAAATAAATGTTACTATAATTTTTTCAAAAATTTAAGCTCTAATTTATTTATTTTATCCACCATAAAACCACATAAAAACTCCATTGATGCAGCTTCGAAACCAGTTAACCATATTCCCTCGTCTTTCCAACCAGTTAACCATATTCCCTCGTCTTTCCCATTGAACATAATTGTCACAGCTCAAGTTCCAGGTTGCCGTTGGGGTCTCTGGTTTTTTGCTCCATTTGAAGTCACCGGCGAGCTGTCCAGTCGCTGAGGATTTACTGTAATATAAGCTCAATTCATCTATATAAAGGTCACTGTTTTTGAATTTTTGCTATTTCATTTCAATATGATTAAATCTGTTGTCTTTATTGAATTGCTGAGTGATTAGGTTATTCTGCTAATATTTTCCATACAAACCTAAAGATAATTGCCTTTCCACGCAGATCAGAGGTGGTGTTGAGGTTTTGGGAATTTTGGATGGGTTTATTTTGCAAATTGGGTAGGGTTTAATCGCCGAGTCGGGTTAAATTAACTTAAATGCGGATCAGATTTTGAATTGTGAGAAACGAAGGTGGGAAACAAGGGGAATTAATGGTTTAGGGGTAAATGTGTGCTCAAAGTTGGACGGTAAGGGCAAATATATCAAAATGAAGTATAATGAAAGATGATTATAACTTTTTTTGAGAAGTGCAGAGGCAAAGCTAATGCTTTTCCTTTGAAGAAACTCTGAATATCTCATGTCCATTACTGTGATTGAGTTTAAATTTTCTGAAAACAACAATAGGGTGTTCCAATAGGGTAAGGCTGAACTTTCGGTTAACTGATAAATATCTGACTCTTTGTCGGTCTGACCTAAAACAGGGCCATTGCAAAGTTAATTTGCAATGAGAAGAAGCATAGCTCGTTGTCTGGGAGGCCTAAGATCCTACTGTACTGATTCCGGAGATGGATTTCAGAGCTCCAAACTCAAAATATTTGATCGCCATCTTAAGCGCAAGCAAGTAAAGCTTCTTCTATTGCACTACTCCATATACCTTGAATATCTCCCCTAAACATCCAAATTTATTTGTGTAAAAAATTGAATTTTTAAAAAATTTCAGTTTACTTATCCATTTATACTATGTATTTTCGGTTGGATATACATGGTTGGCAGCGTGATAGAGCGGCGTGGTTGATGACGCCAAAGGACTCTCTTGTTGATACTGTGGCTGAGAATCTACTGGATCGATTGGAGGTATTTAGTTTAGCCTTCTTTTTTCCTTAATTTTTCTTTTACAACTAATTTTCGCGAGGTTTTTGGTTTACAACAACAACATAGTGACATACCTATTGTAATTGCATAAACGGGATAGAGAGGTTGTTTCCGATAGACCCTCGTCTCAAATGAATAGCTTTTGAATCAGTATTGTAAGAAAAATATGACAACAAAAGAACTAGATACAAAGCAAATGAATTAACATATAGTAATACACATTGAAGAAGAGAATACACCACTAGCCCACTACCAAATAATAATAAAACTAATACTGAGAAGAGGCGTGGAGGAGGCTAGCCCCCTACCTTTCTCACATAAGTGCAACAACACTCGGCTACCTATTAGCCTACTACCCTAATCCTCGACCTTCATACCTTCCTATCTAGTGTCATTAGGGTCATGTCCTCAGTAATTTGTTTCAACCATATTTATGTTTTAACCATACTGAAACAACAACAACATAGTCAGTGAAAACCCACAAGTGAGGTCTGGGGAGGGAAGAATGTATGCAGACCTTACCACTACCTTGTGGAGGTAGATAGGCTGCATCCGAAAGACCTCATCTCAAGTGCAACAAATCCCGGTATAATGACGAAGGAGCCAGTGAAGAGGACTTTTTTTAACCATACTGCAAAAAACTAATTTTTACTTTTTATGTTCCCGTCATTTCTAGTTTTGAGTATAACTTTTCTTCCTATCCATGCTGAAAGGTTGACACTGACAAAAGAATTAGACAGTAACACCGATTAGGGAGGAGAAAGTAATGACATACAAAAGGAGAGGTGAGTTAGAACATTATGAGCATACTCTACCATCTAATAATGAACTCCATAAAATTACAACTGGTTGGAAAGGGTTTAGGGTAGTAAACTGTTGGCCAATACTTTGAAAACTCATATGCAAACCATGGCCATATTTTTTATCATCCTACCTCAAATGGGTCATTATAGATTGAGTATCCCCTGGTTCAATTGAATGCTATATGTTCAAACTAACAAAAAATAATTCACCTTTTCATGATTTCACTACTTTACTCCTGTTATCTGTGCTCTATTTGCTATCCTTCACAATATAACAATGCGTGAGTAGTTGCCCCTTCTGAAGATCGATGAATTTAGTGAGTTGATAGAGAAATATATGGGTTCAGTTGTATCGTTCTTTAAATAAAGATTAGATTACCTATCATATTAAGGTTAGGATATTATGTTCAGAAGGATGCCTACTTACCATTTTTTCTTAAAAAATTGGTGAATACGACTAGTAAATTTTGACATCATGTGCACTAATGTACTTCCTATCACTATAAGATCTATAACTATTGTTTAAGAAACAACAGTCAGTTTTAGATTTTGAGAAGATAAAGTGGTAGGTGAGACACTTTCTTTTCTAATAAGTCGTCTATCCAAATCATCTGCCTAGCGGGGAAGTCATATAGCTTAGGCTTGGGTAGTTGGGCTGCATGTCTTTTAGGATCCTGGATAACTCATGTTCTCTTAAGTGTCATTTGGTTCATGGATTAATTATTGTGAATTTTATTGCACAGATTTTTATGCTATCAGCTGTGAATATTAATGCAGGGATTGTCATGTTTGAGTAATACAAATAATGTAGGAATTGTTATATAGTGTATAATAATGCACTAAATTGTTTATGCAGCAATTGCCTATTTTAAGGGTATTTTCTTTTTAGATAGCCAATACATAGATTCTCACATAAGTTATGTCAGTATTAGTAATGGAGTTTAATGCCAAAAGTTAATAGCTGCATTAGTGGGTTTATGCCGAAAATCGAGTGTTGTATTAGTTAGGTAGAGATTTCATTAGTATGCTCAGTTAAATATTGCAAAAGAAATGCTGTATGCTGAATTTATGCGAGGAATATCTTTCCTTATGCAGCCAGCAGAATAACCCCTAATAGATTGGGATGCCATGGATCTGTTGCCACACATATGACTAAAATCAATTCTATGAGTTTGTTGTTGATATACATTAATTGCTTGCCTAACGAATTGCTTGTGCTTTAATAGTGTCTCATCTAACAAGAGTTCAAGATTTACATCTTTTTTATTTTGCAGGATTGTAAGAAAACATTTCCTACGGCATTGTGTATGGGGGGTTCTCTAGAAGCTATCAGACGATTACTGCGCGGACGCGGTAAGAAGAAAGTTTCTTGAGTCACATGTTTTAACTATGGTTTCTTGATATTACTTGGTTTTTGACTTGTCAGTCCAAAAATTTCATATTAAACACACTTTTTGAAAAAAAAAACGATGCTTTCATTTTGCATAATTGTTAAGGAAAATAGTGAAATTTTATTTAGTTAGTGTAGTAGTAGTTAAACATGTCTTACACACTATAAATTTAAGAAAATCATACTAGCTTGAAGCAGTTACTTCTTTGGATTTCTTGTCACGTCCTTTTGGGTGTTATGTACCTGGGGTTGCACCATCCTTGAATGCGTTTATCTGATAAATTATTTTTAATAGCTATAATGTAAGTGGAGCGAAATTAGATAAAATTGTGGTACCTAAACTTAAATGATTTAGGTATGCAATCTCCTAGGAGAATGACATGATGATCAAGATGCAAGTATCCAATGAAATAGACGAAGTGCGCGCAAGTTGGTTCGACACCATTGTTATTAAAAATTAGAAAGGAAGAGATAGAGAAAGGACCAAATATGCATATCAAGGACTTGAAAACCCAATTTATCATTGTTATTAAAGTAGAAAGAAGAGATAGAAAAAGGACCAAAAATGCATATCAAGGACTTGAAAACTCAGTTAAAGAATTTAACAGTTCTTGCACCCAGAGGTGTGGTCTAGTGATCAATGAAGTGTGAAAGGTTTTGGGAGACCAAGGATCAACTTCCAGTAGAGATAAAAAACGCTAGGGCCTAGATGATTTGTTTCCAACTGCCTAAGTCTTATGGGGGAGTTACCTGGTATTTATGCTGGTGGGAGGAAGCAGGTAACCAATACTATTTATCGAGATGCATGTAAGTAGCCTTTTTCCTATTGTTTGTTCATTTTTGATATAAAGAAGCAATTCCCAGTGATGCTTGAATAGATCTTTTTGGAATCCTTCAGCCTCACTTAGCCTTGTAACCTTTTTGGGCATCCTCTATTTGCCTTAAACTTCATATATAATTATCTTACATTTTCAAAAGACAAAAATAACAGTACTCCATAAGATGTCTCCATTATAAAGATAGATCTCATTCATTCATCTGTCACTAAGTCACTTGGGAATATGATTCTTAGAAGAAATTAGCCTGCCAACCAAAAATAATGCTCAAACCAACCTTGGCTCATACTGGAATTGAGTAATAATTTTGACCTTTCACGAACCATTTGATTAACATGCTTATATTGTTCCATGAAACTAGAGCATGATTTTGGGCGTACCTGTTGCTTTTCAGGTGGCATCGAGAAATTACTTATGATCGATACATCGTGGGACATGGTAAAATTGTGTAAAGATGCTGAGCAGCAAATGCCAACTGATAACATTGAAACATCATACGTTATTGGTGATGAAGAATATTTGCCCGTGAAAGAAAAGTACGTGTAACTTTGACGCTGTCCTTAATGAATGATGGGAATACCTTATTGACAAAGTAAGAAATAACATCCTTTTTTCATTCTGTTGTTTCACATGGGAAGTTCTGTTGACCTGGTCATTAGCTGCTTGGGACTCCATTGGACAAATGATCTTCCTGGGGCAATGATACAGGTGTTTGCTGTATTTGGTTGGACGCAGACAGATTACATTTCCCTCTAGTATTTAGTCATTTTCCTTTTTCATTCTTGAACTCCAAATGGCATATCACCAAAGACACTTACTATAACTGTACTTCTACCAGAGCAGATTGGCTTTAAAGCCAGATGGCTTATTCTTGGCGGCTATTCTTGGCGGAGAAACATTGAGGTATTTCACTACCATTATATCAAGTGCATACAGTCTCTATGTTTGTAGAACCTAAATGTTCGTCATCTTGTTGATATTATCTTAGGGAGCTGCGGATAGCTTGCACTATTGCACAAATGGAGCGTGAAGGAGGCATCAGTCCACGATTATCACCCTTGGCACAAGTATATTTTTGAAATTTGGCTATACACTGATTCTGAAAATTGTTTCATAGGTCTAGAATTTCTAAATATAATCAACACTAGCAGTAATTTTGAAATTCCTAGAGTAATGAATCTTTAACAATCTTATATACAAATATTATTTATAAAATCTTATATACAAATATTATGTATAAAATCTTACAACAGACGCTTCTAGTCAGTTTGTCATGGTGACCAATTTTGGCCACTGTATCTTTTGAAATCAAAGAGACAGTGGCCACTGTATCATGGGCCATTTTTTTTTGGAAACATAGGTCTTAGCGCTTAAGGACTTATTACATGAGCTGAATTTGTCAAATTTAGTAAATTGACTATGCTCTTACTTTTTTGTTTCATATTAGTGGGTAACCAAATTTCTTTTTTGTTAAGTTTCTGTTTTAATTCAATTGACGAACATTCCCGTATAACACAATTGTTTCACATTTCTCAAAAAAATGACAAGACCATTTCTCTTCGAGATACACAATTTCTATTGTTTTGCATTCATGGTAGTATGACTTTGGCATGTTGAGTGGTTATAGTTTTCACTTAACAGCTATTTGAGAGAAGGGAGTGTCGGAGTATATGGAATGAGGAAGGATTTTTTTCATTGTCAAATGTGGATTTCAGTGTGTGGACGGTCTAGTGAAGCTCTGTTCAACTGCAGTCTGCAATGTGCATTGTTTTCTAACATTAAAGGCTCATGGCCTGCTGAAGGGTTACCTGCTTCTCTGGCAGTAACGTGTCATTTCTTGTAATTTACCTTGTACTCCTCTTCCATCCCTGGGGAATGGGGTAACTTTAAGGAGGCAGTTATATATCGCAATCACAATGAACACTGGAAACATGAGCAAGAATCTCTAAATTTTATAAAGAGCATTGCCATCATGGCAATTGAAGACTCAGCTATTACTTCATTGTTGGTTATTAAGCTATAAACTGATAAATATTATATATTGTTCATTAGATGAAGAAAAGGTTTGTGTTGAACTGTGAAGAGAAACTCACCAAAAAGAGAAGGCATCATGTGAAAGAGCATATATTTTTTTGCTGCAGGTGCGTGATGCTGGCAATCTCTTGACTAGGGCAGGCTTTACTCTTCCTGGGGTTGACGTTGATGAGTATACAGTTCGATATAGCAGTGGTAAGAGTTATGCTTCATGCTTTGGTTTCCAACCTCGTATTCGAGCAGACAGTGGCAGGAACCTCCTGTACCTTGCATGAATCCATATCTGGATATTAAGATTTCAACAGCAATGCCCTTGTTATGCCGCCTTGCTCTCCACTTTTTGCTTGTACTCTTTTCTAGCTTTCTGTAATGTTTTCTTTTATCATATATATGGACATACTTTCTTCTAAATCTATCAGGTCTCCCACATCATCCAAAAATTCCTGTTTACACCCAAAATAAAACAAGGACTCAATTCATCTTGGTCTTCTTAATGGAGTTGCTTTTGTTTTCAAAACATCTTGATGAGTTCCTTTCTTTCCCCGCTATCCACCTTATACAAACTGAAATGAATTTTCCATCTGTCTTTCTCTTCATTGCTTGTATCAATTCCCTTCCAGTGGTTCAGAAGCTCCAGTGTGGTTCTAGGAACGAACCAAGTAACCATAATCATAGAAGATAACATGTGCCACAGATATGTATTGAGCATTATTTTCTACTTCCTGTCCACAAAGAAAACATCTTCTGCAAATCTGGAAACCTCTTCTTTGTAAGTTCTCATGTGTTACACATTCCTTTTTCACCACTAACCAAACAAAACAGGAATACTTTGAGAGTGATTTTTGATCCTGCAAATGTGTTTCCAAAGCCACACCAGTCATTGAAGCATTATGGTTTAGATTCCAGTATGCAGCCTTTACTGTAAATGCATCTCTGATATTCAGCTTCCAAACTAATTTATGTATGGTTTCTGATGTACCCTTAAAAGATTCAAGAGTTTGGAGGAAGTTAGAGAGTCTTTCTAGTTCCCAATCATTTCAATAATCTTCTAAAGCTCATATTCCATCCTTGGGGGCTCCAGACTTGGCTTACCAGTGCTTTTTTTTGAAGACTTGGAGGGAATAAGCCAGGGAAAAGGTTTTTCAAACTTCCTTGCCCAATCAGTGATCTTCCTAGAAAGATGTCTTCAAGACAACATTGATCCTGATATTGCTACTGAAAGCTGACCACAAGTTTCTGATGGTCTTCCAAATGGAATTCTCTTTCGTTTTTATACTATTCTTAATTTTTATTTTCTTGTGAGGTGAGACGGAATTGACCTGGTAGATTTCTTTACAAAGAAGAAAAAATAATTCTCTTAAGTTATGCACATCAGGAAAGTAGTGAAGAGTTCTATACATCAATCTCTTTTTAAAGCTTTTGTGAGACCAGTCATTTTATGGAGCTTAAAAGGTCATGCTTAAGTCGTTGCCTCTTTCTATCTCTCTGCTTTTGCACTCTAAGTATCTCTTGTGTTCTATTTGATTTAGATATGTCTCTCAATATGGCACACTCAATGCTTCTAAATTGTAAGGTGATCTACTTAAAAGATTATTTCTTTTATAGTTCTGCGAGATATATACACTTTCAGGCTATGTTGCTCATACTCTTTGAAATTGCCAATAGGTGCATGTTTGATACTTTATGAATAGTGAGCATTTTTGGAGGATCTGACATGGGTGTGACACCATCTTGGAGAGTCCGAGCAACACAGCTTCCAGGAATTTCAAATTAACCCTGCTTCAGTCAAATCTGAAAGCTTTTGTTTCACTAGTTCTTTCCTATATCTGGAGCTTCAGAACCTTGACAGTTGTTGCCTTCTTCTGGCCCCCTTCTTTTGGCAGTGTGCAATGTATATTTCATTCCTTTTCCTTTAGATATATTTTTCGGGATGAGTCTCAATGGTTGCAAGCTTATATATTCTGCAAACTAGAATTCCCAGCTGATGTTCTTATTTCTGTCTATTTTTGATGGATCATTGAGAATTCTCATGGAGGATCTACCTGCCTTCTTAACAACCAAAAGTGTCTTTGCCTTTTAGATAGTTTTTATGGGCAAAATAAGATTGTCGTTGGGCTCGCTAGAATTATTTATCAGCTAGTATCTTAGCTAACATCATCATTAGTGACCACTGACCACTGACCAAGAGGTCAGATCTTTCAGAGGACTAAGCATCACTGTTAAAATCAAGAGTTTTATCACTCGAATATATTGAACTTTATTATGAATAAAAGCTTTTACTGGGTTGAGTGATGTATCCAGCAGGAGCAGGTTGGCTTAGTTTTGTAAGTCTTATCAATTCTAGACAGCTACTGCCTTTATACTGTTTTGCTTAGCTTGGAAGAAAGAGAGGTGCATCAACACTGGTAGATTACGGCCCTGGTCTCTGTCAAAGTCTAAAGCCAGATTTAGCCCCCTTGAAACCGCGATTAATATAAAAATATAAGGCTAAATCTGTAAGTGTCCTTGTTATTTTCACTTCACTGTACTCTCGCATTTTATATGATTATTTTCATTTATGTCCGACCACTTTGTTTTCCACAAGATTCTTAAAAGTTTTTTGCCAATTTGAGTTTAAGATTCTAGCTATTGAGAAAATGTGTAGCCAATATGTACTTAACTGGGTGTGGCATGTTCGTTTTGTGGTCATCATTAGAAATGCCCCTTCATTTTATTATTCAGAGTAGCAATAAACTTTCTTGTATTTTGGTTGTGGATAAGCTTGCACATCTGCAATGCCATTGAGGAAGTATGCATTTCTACACTCATTCAATTACATAGTCTTTCTATATTGAATTGATTATTCTTTCTTCGTTTTGCTTGTGTGGCAGCTTTGGAGTTGATAGAACATCTCCGTGCAATGGGGGAAACTAGTGCTCTACTGCAAAGGAGCAAGGTGGTTTTCTGCTGAAATTCCTTTTATCTTTTCAACTTGAGAAGAATTGAAATTACTTATTGGTTTTTATCACTCTAACATCCATCTTCTCCATGGATTAGGTATTGAAAAAGGATACAGCCCTGGCCACGGCAGCTATTTATGAGTCAATGTTTGCAGCCGAAGATGGCACAATTCCAGCAACATTTCAGGTGATTTAAGAGGAACTGATGCTGAAAGTTCTCTTTTGCTGCAGTATACTGTAATATAATTGTGTACCCTGATTGTGTTTTCAGATAATATACATGACTGGATGGAGGGAACACCAATCTCAACAGAAACCAAAGAAGAGAGGCTCAGCCACAGTGTCATTCCAGGATCTCCAAAAGCAATTTGGCAGTGATGGTAGCTGCTGACTTACACTCTGACATTCTTTATCGATGCAATTCAAACCTGTTATCTGATCCTTCTCAGCAGCTAGGAGATGAAAGAATGGAAACTCCTGTAATTCAGACACACACACTCACACCTAGTAGTTTCATAAGCACCTTTCATTACTCATGCATCATAATCCTGCAAAATAAAAGGTAATATCACAACTTTCAGTAGAACCAGTGTACTTCAACTTTTCCTGTCTTTTGAAAAACCATTAGTGTGTCTGTATTACGACTAGCTGTTGTTGAAATTCGAGTGTGTCATTGGATTTAGAAGAGTCCATGGGTTAATTTTTCATAATTTCTTGATGTACTGTTGATGGATCATCTTTCCATTTAAAATTTTGAGGCATGCTTGGCTTGTAAATCCGAAATGAAATTGAATACACCCATCGACCATCGTTGTCACGATCCAAATTCACTTGTCTAGCACTCGATACACTACCTGACCCGGGAAAACTAAACCCATATGATGCACCCTGACCATATGCATGAAATCATATTAACTGTGGAAGCCTTTTTGAAATCGTACATGTTTTCAAATCAAATAATAAAATGGTTTCACATCCAAAATCAAATCTCAATTGCTTTTATAGCTCTCGCAGTTATTGATTTATCAGATGATCACTTAATTAATAGTTATTATTTTAGATATTTTTTTTGTTAAAGATAATTGAAATCAAGAAAAAAGATAATTTTTTGAGTAATAATTATAATTGAGTAATTATTTGAAAAAAATCAACTCTCCAATGCTACTTGATAGGGATTCAACTAATTATGTATATTTTAATTGGAAAATTGTTATAACGATCACAGTGGCGAAAATAGACTTCCCCAAAAATGATTTATGTCTGAGGACGTAGTAACGAAGAAATTAACAACAAAATATCAGTCATGACTGGAAAAGAGAATTTCTTTTGTGTACACATTATAATATTATGTTTACTATTAAAAATAATGTGAATACAAGATTTCTAATCTTGAATATTAAAAATAATGAGAATACAAGTGTCAAAATTTCCAATGTGTTGTTTGGAAAGGAGTTATATTTTATAAATACCCCAAAAACTTCATGGAAAAATATATCAAATTGGAAAATATTTCCATGGAAAATTTGTATGAAAGAAAATGTTTCCATGAAAAATGATTGCCTGGAAAATGTTTTCAATGGAAAATGATTTTTTGGAAAATGTTTTTCTGGAAAACAAGTAGATTTCTAACTTATTTTCTCATGTTTGGTTGGTGAGTAGAAAATATTTTTCGAAAAATACTTTTTAGTGTTTGTTTGTGAATGAGATACATTTTTCCGAAAAAATCTTTTATTTTTGACTATAGAATAGAAAAAACTCTTTAGGAAAATAATTTATGACCAAATACCAACCTCGATAATCGATCTAGGACATGACCCCGACACCGCGACACGCGAACTAATTCTTTAATTTTTCTTAAAAAGATTTGAAATATTTTTTTTAAAAACAAACTTGAATATTTTTTTTGGAGGGTGGGAGTGGGGGGGGGGGGGTGGGGGGT
>JAJONR010012065.1:0-30021 GCA_029582245.1 Solanum etuberosum | reverse complement strand
TTAAGGAATCATCTAAAAAGTATGATCCTTTACTACCCCTGATGGCTACATGGTTTATGGAGACTTGAATTATCATGAACTCGCGTCCCCATATCGGTGCTCAATACTACTCCCAAAATGTACTTAGCTCATGTGTTTGAAAAACAAAACTCTTTCTTTGGTTTCTTATCACGAGATTCAACAAGCAACAAATAATTTTGATGGACCCAATTTAATTGGTGTGGGAGGTTCCGGCTCTGTGTACAAAGGTACATTATCTAGTGGAACTGTGGTGGCAATAAAGGTACTCGATTTGCAAAATGAGGAAGTATGCAAGAGGTTTGATACTGAGTGTGAAGTGATGAGAAATGTTAGGCACAGAAATCTTATTCCAGTGATTACTACTTGTTCTAGTGAATACATAAGAGCCTTTGTTCTGCAGTATATGCCCAATGGAAGTCTTGAGAGTTGGTTGTACAGAGAAGATCGCCACTTGAACCTTCTTCAAAGAGTCACCATAATGCTTGATGTGGCTCTGGCAATTGAATATCTACACCATGGTCATGAAACTTTGATAGTTCATTGCGACCTAAAGCCAGCCAATGTTCTTTTGGACGAAGAAATGGTGGCACATGTCGGTGATTTTGGGATCAGCTGTAAGCAAGTCCATAGCACATACTGAGACATTAGGCACTCTTGGTTACATATCACCAGGTACGTACACTAGTCTCATTCCTTTTCACTTATCATTAACCTTTTCTCTAATCAAAATTAAGCTCTTTCGATTTCTAGAAATATATAAAAATCAAGTCTTTGATTGTAAAAAACAATTATTATCTTTCGACTATAATTTATAATTTTTAATTTTCATTCTTCTAAAGAATATGGCTTGGAAGGAAGAGTGTCCAGTAGTGGTGATGTTTACAGCTATGGCATCATGATGATAGAGGTACTGACAAAAAGAAGACCAACTGATGACGAGATATTCAATGAAAATCTTGGCTTGAGGCAGTGGATAAGACAAGCATTTCCCAAGACAATTATGGAAGTTGTGGATGTCAATCTTTTTCATGAGGAAGAACATGTCAATTCAAAAAGTGAAATATGCATAGCCTCCATGATGGAATTGGCTTTGGATTGCACAAAGGAAATGCCAGAGTCAAGGATAACTATGAGAGACGTAGTCAAGAGGCTTGACAAAATTAAGAACACATTTTTGGGAACATAGAAATTAGCATCTTTTAAAGTGGTGTTCTTTTTTAGTTGCGAGTTAATGTGTTGCCTTTTAATCAGCTTTTCTATTTAAATGGTTTATAAGAAATGAAGTTCGAGGGTTAAAATGGAACAAGGTTGGGATGGAGTACCAAAATGAAATTTTGGGGTTAGTTAGAGGGGCTATCTATGTATTTGACCTTGTGTGAATGTACTTGTGTCTTGCTGTTCACATGGGTTCTATCAAACAGCTCAAAATTTGAATACATTCTATGTAATAGTTAATTTTTAAAATGCTATACAGCACAAAACTGAGCTGTGTGAGATGTAAATAAAGTACAAATAAAGGAAAGGATCCAATAAGTTTCCTATTTGTCTTCGCATGTTACTATAGAGAGTTGGATATTATTGCCTTGAGGTGACTTGATTGTGGTAAGTCTTTTGCATAAACTTGAGTCGATGTTTACATTCGTTCAAGTTGGTCACCTTTTCCCAAGCTTTGGTGGACAAAATTATCGGTATTTATATTTGTGTGGTGATAATATGTAGCAGATACCCGGAGAATTAGTCAAGCGTGTTAAAAAGAAGTTGTCAATCTTCATAAATGTTTGAGAAGGAACTAACCTGCTGCACATTATGGATGAACATCTGGACGCACTAGACATTAAAAACTTCAAAGAACGTTTACTTTGTGTGAACCCCATTTAGTGCCCTTTTGTAAGGGTCAACTGAACATATTGGCTTCATAGTTACTGCAATTCTGCAAGTCAACCACGAACAAGTTCTCATTCGAGTCATTAAACTTTCCTTTGTATTTATAAAATCACTCAACTTAAACCTTTGTATCGACAAAATCACTCAACCAAATTTATCATAAAAAAAATTCATAATATGTATTGATTGACGATGAGAAAAAGATGGTAAGTAATCTAATTTTTGGAAACATAATATTCGAAAGTAACTGCGGATGAAAGTGGTATTTACTGTATATAGATTGATTTCAAACTTTTAATGTATAATTTTTACTTCTTTCCAAGTGTAGTTTCATGGTAAACACAAGTTGTAACAAGATTGGGTAAAAATGTAAACCTATAGTTGCAGAAGCAGGAATAATAACACCGAAAACAATATTATTTTCATAAAGTCCAGGCCTTGAAATAGGCTCACGAATATCATTGGAGGAGCAGCAATAATAAATACATCTTGACATTGAACTTGATTGACACAAAAATGATGAACCGACTCTCGTACTTCAAACGCCTTATTCTTTATTAGTGTGTTGAGCGCGAATGATGAGTTTTGATTTTAGTTTTGTAACTCAAGTGTAATGTTGGGAAGTTTGCAAGAAAATTCTTGATTTATTCCTTTTTGAGAAGTGATTTTCAATGAATACTATTTGTTTTATGTGTGTGAAATCGGATCGATAGACATTTGAGCAAATAGGGAAACTTGAGGAAGAACATCTAGTTTTTGTTGAAGAAGAAAAGAACAGAGTTTTGTGAGGTAAAGCAAGTTGCCCATGAGGCCCTGATATTGCCCAAACATTGCGGAATTGATCCCTTCAAGTTGTTTTTCGCCAAATCTAGCATTACCAATGATATCAAATTGCAAATAGACGAAGGAATTTCTTCACTGAGATTATTATGGGATATGAAGAAGAATCTTGTGGAATAGGTGTGAACCTTGAAGCAAATTGGATCAAGAATCAATAGTATCTAGAAATTGATTCCCATTGACTTGGTTTATGGACAACTTGTCTGAACTGCATGGATTCTCATTGACTTAGATCTGATTCTATCTTTCTCAATGCAAGTTGATTGGACTATCAAGGCCATTATAATTATTTCAATATCTTTTACACCGTCAGTTCACAGAACCCCCACCCTCTTAAAAGATTGACTCTTAATATTAAGTAAAGATCTGTGTAAATATAGTAAGTTTATATTGTATTTGTGAGAGATGTAATATTCTATTAGATATTGTAGGATATGTTATAGGAATATAATATTCTCAGAATATTTTTAGGAGTAGGAGACTAAACTCATGTCATGTAATGAGATAGCAGATCAAATTCTTCAAATACTTATCGCTGTTTTTATACTTGACAATATAGCAAGATTAATTTCTTCTTTCTGTTATGAGTTAGCTACTATTGTCAACTATCAAGTGAAGTGGACAGATTCTTTTTCCCTTTGCTACTTATTTTACTCCTTTTGATGTGTTTTCACATTACTCTTTTTGCTACTTATTTGATCTGTTCAGACATTAATCTTCTTGCTACTTATTTTCCTCCTCCGTATTGATCTGTTTTCATATTTTCAAAATATTGTGGAGTAACTTTGATCTTTGGCAAGACCACACACATAAATTAATTCAAGTTCCCTTTCCAGTGCATAGTAACAACATGGAGAAGCACATTTTTTTATTGACTCTTCTCTTTCTAGTTCAATTTTCTATATCAATTGCTTCCTCAAATGAGACGGACCAAGAAGCTCTACTAGCTTTCCAAAATCTTACTACAAGTCCGAGTCATTTTTTGGCCAATAATTGGACCAAAAATACTTCTTTTTGCTCTTGGTTTGGTGTCACTTGCAGTCCAAAAAGGCAAAGGGTTGTGGCCTTGACTCTTCCTGATTTGCAACTTCAAGGCACAATTTCCCCGTCTTTGGCCAATTTGTCCTTTCTCAGCGTGCTCAATCTCCGGAACAACAACTTCCATGGCGGCATCCCTTACGGACTTGGCCACTTGCCTCGCTTGCGAGTGATTGATTTTCAAAACAATCAGCTCCAAGAAAGTATTCCAACTAGTCTATTTCAACACCAGAGAGTTCAAATCATTTCATTGGCTTTCAATAAACTCGGTGGTGAAATGTGGAAAGGGCCATGGTATGTACCCGAACTCACAGTCTTAAATCTCAGGAACAATAGCCTCACAGGTATAATCCCTCCTTCAATTGGAAATGCCACAAAGTTGCTGAACTTCAGTTTGTATGGGAATAGAGTAGGCGGGAACATTCCAATGGAAATTGGTAATCTCAGCCAACTTGAATTTTTGTCCTTGTTCGATAATCAATTAACAGGTTCTATTCCTGCAGCACTATTTAATATCTCCTCGCTTCTTGTCGCATCTCTAGCATTCAATAGCCTTTCCGGCCCTTTCTTGCTTGATGAAGGGAACATTGTATCAAATCTAGAGTCATTAACTATATCTAACAACCAAATTTCTGGTTACATTCCTTCCAACATTTGCCAACTCACAGAGCTCAAAGCGTTGTCCATATCTTTCAACAAGATAACTGGAGAAATACCAAAAAATATTGGTTGTTTATCCAATCTCGAGGAGCTTTATATTGGTGACAATCCAATAATAGGGACTATTCCCACTTCATTGGGCAATATTTCCTCTCTGCGAAATCTTTATTGTGGAAGCAATCACTTGGAGGGGCCAATTCCTCCAGAATTGGGGAAGCTATCAAATTTGAGGCAAATTAGCTTTGTCCAAAATAATAATCTTATAGGTCAGATTCCAAAGGCCATATTTAATATATCTTCTTTGGAAATAATTGATTTCAGTTACAATAACCTCTCGGGGAGAATTCCAACCACTACAGGTCTTCATCTTCCAAACCTTAACGAACTTTTCTTGGGAGTCAATAAGATCAAAGGGGAAATTCCATTGTTCATATCAAACGCTTCCAAGCTTGAGATACTGGGGCTAAACAGGAACTTTCTCACAGGCAATATTCCTACTAATTTAGGAAATCTTCGTGACCTGCGACGCTTATACTTAGATGGTAATCAACTTACCAATGAACCAAATAATCATGAGTTGCAATTCTTTAATTCTTTAGTGGACTGTAGGAAGCTGCAATATCTAACAGTGGGTAACAATCCATTAAATGGTATTTTGCCCGATACTATTGGAAATCTTTCATCTACTATTGAATCAATTCACATGGGAAATGCACAAATCAGTGGCCTCATTCCCAAAGGTATAGGAAACATAAGCGGTCTAATATCGCTAGCTTTTGTGGAAAACAACTTGATGGGAACCATTCCGTCTGAAGTCGGTAAGCTTGAACATCTCCAAGGTCTGTATCTATATAGCAACAAATTGCAAGGGAATATTCCAGAGGTAGTTTGTCATTTATCTTATTTGGTTACATTATCTTTGCATGTTAATGAGCTCTCTGGGGTGATCCCAAAATGTTTAGAAAATCTTACCACGCTACGAGTTCTTTCATTGAGTTCTAACAAATTTTCATCAAAGCTTCCTTTGAGTCTTTGGAAGATGAGTGGCCTTCTCTATCTTTTCATGTCACGAAATTCTATAGAGGGAGAAGTTCCACAGGACATTGGACTGAAGGCCATTGTAAAACTAGATCTTTCTGGTAACCACTTTTCAGGCATGATACCAAGCCAAGTGGGGGACCTCCAAAACATGAATACTCTTGACCTGTCAAACAACTCATTCTCAGGCTCAATTCCATTATCCTTTGCCAATTTGATAAGTCTAGAATACTTGAATTTGTCTTTCAATGCATTGTCAGGTACTATTCCTAAGTCTTTGGAAAAGCTTTCATACCTTAAAAGCATCAATGTCTCATTTAATGATTTAGATGGTGAGATACCTAGTGGTGGTGTGTTTTCAAATTCCACTTTCCAATCATTTCTTGGGAACAAAGGTCTATGTGGAGTGCACATATTGGAGATTCCTGCTTGTGCTATCACTAATCCTGGAAAACAATCAAAGTCTAAGGAGCTTGTGCTGAAAATTGTTATTCCAGTGGTTACTTCATCCTTTCTGATATTATTGTTGGTGTCAGCTTGGATAATAATGAAACAAAAGAAGAAAGGAAAGTCCAAAGACGTGGAAAAGATACCGGAGATCAGGACTTATCAATTGGTTTCTTATCATGAAATTCAACAAGCAACAAATAATTTTGATGGATCCAATTTAATTGGTGTGGGAGGTTCTGGCTCTGTGTACAAAGGTACATTATCTAGTGGAACTGTGGTGGCAATAAAGGTTCTCGATTTGCAAAATGAGGAAGTATGCAAGAGGTTTGATACTGAATGTGAAGTGATGAGAAATGTTAGGCACAGAAACCTTATTTCAGTGATTACTACTTGTTCTAGTGAATACATAAGAGCCTTTGTTCTGCAGTATATGCCCAATGGAAGTCTTGATAATTGGTTGTACAAAGAAGATTGCCACTTGAACCTTCTTCAAAGAGTCAACATAATGCTTGATGTGGCTGTGGCAATTGAATATCTACACCACGGTCATGATACTCCGATAGTTCATTGCGACCTAAAGCCAGCCAACATTCTTTTGGATGAAGAAATGGTGGCACATGTTGGTGATTTTGGAATCTCTAAAATATTAGCTGTAAGCAAGTCCATGGTACATACTGAGACATTAGGCACTCTTGGTTACATTGCACCAGGTACGTACACTAGTTTCGTTCTTTTTCACTTATCATTAACCCTTTCTCTTAGATTTTCTCTTATCAGAACTAAGCTCTTCCGAATTCTGGAACTAAATATAAACCAAGTCTTTCATTGTACAAAACAATTGTTATCTTTCGATTGTAATTTATTTTTCATTTTCATTCTTCTAAAGAATATGGCTTGGAAGGAATAGTGTCCATTAGTGGTGATGTTTACAGCTATGGCATCATGATGATGGAGGTATTGGCAAAAAGAAGACCAACTGAAGACGAGATATTCAATGAAAATCTTGGCTTGAGGCAGTGGATAAGACGAGCATTTCCCGGTACAATGATGGAAGTCGTGGATGTCAATCTTTTTCATGAAGAAGAACATGTCAATTTCAAAAGTGAATTATGCATAGCCTCCATGATGGAATTGGCTTTGGATTGCACAAAGGAAATGCCAGAGTCAAGGATAGCTATGAGAGACGTAGTCAAGAGGCTTAACAAAATCAAGAACACATTTTTGGGAACATAGAAATTAGCATCTCTTAAAGTGGTGTTCTTTTTTAGTAGCAAGTTACTATGTTGTTTTTTAATCAGTTTTTTATGTTTAAATAATGGTTCATAATGAATGAAGTTGGGGGATTAAGATGGAACAATGTTGAGATGGGAGTCCGGCAGCAAAAATGACACTTTTTAAATCCTAATAACCAAAACGGACACTCTCTAAAAACACACATTAAAACGGACAGTTGGCCATTTATGGGCATACTATAACTACCATCTTTTAACACCGTCATCCCCGTTAACTCCAAATCCATCAAAAGTAATATTACACAAACTTTAAAGGTAGTTCACCTACAAATGAGCAAACTACAATTCTTTTTATTAACTTCTTACGTGAATCTATATCTCTTTCTTCCTCACGTGAAGCTATACCTCTTTCTTCAACTATAAGTATGAGTTATTCACTCCACATTTTCTCATTCATCTTCTACTATTTTATACTTTATATTTTGATTTTTCAAATTTGATAGCCATGTCCCAACAATTCGGAAAGTGTGTATATTCAATTGAACCAAATGTTTGTAAATGCAAAGAGTATTGTAAAATGAAAACATAGAGGACTCCAAGAAATTCCGGTCGTAAGTTTTGGAGTTGTGCGCGTTCAAAGGTAAAAAAAAAAAAAAGTAAGTTGTTCACTTCAAAATATTCGGGTATTCGCTTGTTTTGTTATTTTAGGAAAATGATGGATGCGATTATTTTTTGTGGGCAGAAAACATGTTCATAAATGAAACTAACACTATTCTTTCAAGGGTGAGGAGACCCAGCTCTTTCGACGATGATATAACTTCCCACATCAATATGAAATTTGTAGAAGATAGAGATCTTCGAAGGACATTGCTAAAAGAATCAGAAGAAAAACAAAATCAGTTTAAGAATAATGAAGCCCAGCATGAGAATTGTATTTTGAAAAGAAATTGAATGAAGAAGACAAAAATAATAATTGTTGGACGTTTTTATGTGGTCTTTTGATTTTCTATTTGATTTGGAAATATTTTATAGTTGATTAGTTCTATGTTATTTTTACTTTATTTTAGTTTTTATGTAGTATGTTTCAGAATTTTAGTAGTTTGAATTTTTCATGTAGTATGAATGAAGCAATTTTACTAAGATTATTATAGTTGAATAAAGAGATATAGATTCACGTGAGGAGTAAATAAAAAGAATTGTCGTTCACCAATTTGTGGGCGAACTATCTTTAAAGTTTGTGTAATATTATTTTGGATATTAGGAGTTAACGGGGATAATAGTGTTAAAATATGGTAGTTATAGTTCGCTCATAAATAGGCGAACTATATGTTTTAGTGTGTGTTTTTAGAGAGTGTCCCTTTTGATGTTTAGGGTTTGAAAAGTGTCTGTTTTGATGCCGAACTCATTGAGATGGAGTGTTAGAATGAAAAATTGGTGCAAGTTAGAAGGAGGGCTATCTATGTATTTGCCCTTTGTATGTAATGGAATGTACTTGTGTCTTGCTGTTCACTTGGGTACTATCAAACAGCTCAAAATTTGAAATCATCATTCTAAGTTGTATTTTTTTAAAATGCTATACGGCACAAAGCTGAGTTGTATTGATATGCACATAAAGTACACATAATTGAAAGGATCCAATATTTTTTCCTATTTTTCTTCGAAAGTTATAATAGAGAGTTGGATATTATTGCCTTTTAGGTGACCTGTGTGGTAAATGTTTTGCATAAACTTGTTGATTTTTTATTTATTCAACTTGTCACTTTTTTTTAAGTTTTGGTGGATAAAGTTATAGGTAATTGTGTGCTAAAATGACATAGTAGCTATCTCGTGAAATTAATCGTAATGTGCAAGTTGACTCAAAGATAATGATAAGAACAAAAAAGATAATGGTCAAAAACACACTTGAGGTATCATTTTTTTGCGTTTCTTACTTGAAGTATCAACAAATATTTATCAAAACACACCTCAAAATTGACTAGATCAAGTATTGTAATACAATCGCTAAAAGGCACGTCACAATGTAATTTGCCCATAAAACTTCATGCACATGACAAACGACTTATTAATTTCGAGGCATGTTTTGATAAATAGTTGGCTATAGTTCAGGTAGAAAACACTAACTTCAGATTGTAAACTAGCATAAAACGATACTTCAGATATATTTTTTTACCATTATTTCTTAATCATTCAATTTTTCAGTTAAGTTATTTTATTCTCACGTGGAGTGTCATTTGACACTATTTTTAATAAAAATAATAAAACGAGTACAACGCATACCATCAAAATACTAGTTGATGTGTGTTTAGATGATAGTTCAAGTAGAAAAAGTGTTTGCAAACAGCAGATAGATTAGTTAGAAAACTCGAAAAAAGATGATACTTTAAACGTGTTATAAAAAAAAAGTCGTCAACTTTCATAAATGTTTTGAGAAGGAATAAACCTGCTGCACAGTATGGATGGATGAAAATCTGGACCCACTAAACATTGCAAACTTCAAAGAACGTTTACTTTGTGTGAACCCCATTTAATGCCCTTTTGTAAGGGTCAAAGGACATAGGTGCCTTCAAATTACTGCAACTCTGCAAGTCAACCAGGCACAAATTCACATTCAAAGGCGTTGCAAAACTCTGTATTCACACAATGTATTCATATTGGAGGAGACATCCACGGCACACGCAACAAAATTAGAAGCCATTCCATGTTAGGGGTGGAAGAGAGAAAGAAGGAGAAGTGTTATAAAAGCAAAAAAGCTACTAGTTTCATGAGGCTTGAAGCTCAAAACCACAAGTGCAATTAAAAATAACTAATTTATGTATCCAATATACAATGGGATAACATTAATCCAACTCCTTAAAGTTGAAATAGCCACTTCTGTTGGAATCACTTTGAATGTCATTGCTCAAAGTGCACACTTATCTAAAAGCACATTGTGTAACCCAGTAATAACTCTGAAAGAAAGGGAGAGAGCGCGGGTGCAATGTGTCACCAATCTGTTCAATTAAGAACCCCAACACTAACGGTAGGTTGCACTATCAGCAATAAGTAACAGATCCAACGAAACGTACACCAAAGGACCAACAATTTTGCAAGACTCGTGAATCAAACTGTGAAGATTGGAAAAGGGGAACAAAAATAGTCCAGTGCCAGCTTTAATCATCAACAAGAATGCTTTAGCATGCATTCAGTTAAAGTGATGGCTAGTATCAGGCGTTATGTTGCCTTTCGCCAGTCAAAGTTTCTGCGTGCTGATGCTGGAAACAGTTTCATAATTACTAAAGGGTAAAGACAAAAGAGCACTCATTTATCACCAATATTTACAGTATTTGAAGTTTGAAATTTTCAACCTAAAATTCATCAAAGAATCTTGAATAAACTACAGCTAGCCAATGAGATGCTGCCGCCCCAAATTGAGAACTTTATTCAAAGAAAGCAAGGACCATGACGGGCCTCCCTTTATTGACCAAAAAAAGGACGGTTCTAGTATGCACATCATGCTTGGCAATACATTTTTAAATTGGACAAATGAAACCAAAAGTCAACAACCAGTTACAGCATTTGCCAACTCAGAAACAGAGCAAACGTCATTTCCAAGAATCGTCACATAGTTCTATCATGATGCAGCAGCAACAATAACATAGTAGTGTAATCTCACAAACAGCGTATGGGGAAGTTAGTGTGTACAGAAAGCTTACCCCTCTACCAACGGAGGTAGACATAGATCTATCATATACCTTTGTAAATGCCTACCAAAACAGGCCTCTACTAAAACAGATGGAATATTAAGTGGACGCAAAGTAATATTCTTCTTAAAAAATCCAAGCTAAAGGTATGGATGGATATGTACTTGATGTGAATGCAACACAAACGATGTGTGTCACAAGAAAATTTTAGTCTCGACTTGATACAAAATTATTAGACACATATCCAAGTGAACACAAAATGGCATAAGCAATCAAAATGCAGAATTTAAAGAAAGATCAAATCCACAATGCCCTACTTCTTTGCGAAAAGGGAAATACAAAGTGCTACTTGCTTCGTAAAAATAAGAATTCATTTGCACGAAATAAGAGAGCTTCATCAGAGCATCCAAATACAAGAGAAATACCGAGACAAAAAGTAATCTTTGATGAAAACAACAAATGGCAAGAAACAGCGCCTTTAGGTAATAAGTATTACAAATCACAGGATAAGGACTACAAACAGCCAATTTCGATCTGAGTAAAATTACATCATCGGTTTTCAATCCTAAGCAGAGAGGTTTCACTCACGTTGTTACTGCACATTATCAGCTTTCGATGGTTCTTTGATCTCATCAGCTCCATCATCCTGGAGAAAAGTCAACAAGAGATGGATTAGCCAAACTATCACAAAAGATAAACAAAACAATCCAATTAACAAGAGAACACAAGGATTTACCTGCATATCCGAGGTCCACAAAGTGAGGTTATCACGCAGAAGTTGCATAATCAAAGTGCTATCCTTGTAGGACTCCTCTCCCAGGGTGTCAAGCTCCGCAATTGCCTCATCAAAGGCCTTTTACACAACCATACACACCATAAACATCATTGAATAGACCCAAACATCTATTTTTTCTTCCAAAATTACCCTGGATGCTCATTTGGGAAACAAGAGATACAATAAATTTGTTACCTGTTTGGCGAGATTACAAGCACGATCAGGAGAATTCAATATCTCATAGTAAAACACTGAGAAATTGAGAGCTAGACCCAATCGGATTGGATGTGTTGGGGCCAATTCGCCATTAGCAATATCCTGAAAACGAGAGAGACGTCGCGTTCATGCTTTCAATTAAATAATACTACATGGTTCACCACAGGAAACATTTTTTTCCTTTTACGACAAATTCCAATGGATTTGGTTACTCTTCTCAACATAAATTGTGACTTGCAGTACTTGTTTATGCAATTTCCAAATTTAACACACATAGAACATTCCCATTCGCAGAACTCATATGAGATTTTCCTCCAACATTTCCAAAAAATATAAAGAATGAAAGTCTAAATACCTGAGCAGACTTGTAGGCCGAAAGAGTATTCTCTGCAGCTTCTTTTCTCTCGGTTCCGGTTTTGAACTCAGCCAAGTACCGGTAGTAATCTCCCTTCATTTTCAAATAGAAAACCTTGGAGTCTCCGGTAGCAGCCGACCCGATGAGTTTTGAATCAAGCAACTTGAGGATACCGTTACAGATCGAAGTCAGCTCATTCTCGATCTGAGATCTGTATTTTTTAATGGAAGCCACATGATCTTCGTTACCACGACTCTCCTCTTTCTGCTCGATCGATGAAATTATACGCCAGGATGCTCTCCTGGCTCCGATCACGTTTTTGTATGCGACGGAGAGAAGGTTGCGCTCCTCGACGGTTAGTTCCTCGCCGTCCAAGGCCGCGACGACCTTCTCCATGAATTCTACCATCTCCTCATAGCGTTCAGCTTGCTCAGCAAGCTTCGCCATGTACACGTTCTCTTCACGTGGAGACGCCATTGATGGTTCTGTGTTCTAGAGAGAGATAGAGGGGTTTTAGAGAGAGAAAGTTGAGAAAATGGAAAGAGCGGTTTTGGAAATTCTCCACCTTCCATTTTGCTTTTATTTGTCTGCAAATGTGGGCCGGGCTGCTAGTGGTTAGCTTGGGCCATCTTTATAGACTGGGGTCTTGGCCTCATTTGGGCCTTCACACTACTCACACTTCAACTTTCAAGAAATAGCACCAAATAGCTGCTTTGAGTACTCTATTTAAAATTTACTACTTTTTAGTTGTTGTTGCTGCTTCTTCAGACCTTTAGTTTCGTCAGAGCTTATCATACTTATATTTCTATTTGCTATGAAAGTTGTGTTTTTATATATTTCTGCTCGTTTATATATTCCGCTTGCGAATATACAAATAGGGTAAGTATATACAAATATTGTACCTATACATTTAGGAATTTTTCAAAACTCCGTTTGTATATTTCGCTTGCTAATATACAAACAAGGTAATTTATTTTGAATTTTTTCATAAATCATATACAAATAGCTAGGGTAAGCATATACAAAATTCTGCATTTATACAATCAGGAACCGAACTATACAAATTCTGGATTTATACAAATCATGCCAATTATACAAATAAGTTGAATTATACAAATCAGGCAAATAGCAACAATTGAGGAAACTGTAGCCGCGAATTATAAATTTTTTAAACTGTAGCTATAGTACCTATATAGGCTAAATGTATGTTATTCTGCATAATTTTCCCTAATTGGATATCGGAAGGAAGGTCTGAAGTATGAAAAATCAAAATTTCAATCCAAACAAACAGTTTTGAAATCGGATTATGTCGAAGCTTAAATTTAGATTTAAGGCTTAATGTTTGAAGTTTGAACCTTAAATATTGATATTAATTAAATAGGGTCCTAAAATGGTTATTTGTGAATTTCTCTCTAAATGATAGATTAGGAAATTTAGCCATTATTATGGAATATGGATCATAGAATAACAAACCTTAATCCGTTCTTGCAAGTTTGTTGTCAAGTAATAGCGTAAAGTAAACTAATCACTTTATAATCTTGTAATTGGAAAATAGTCATTATCATGAAACTTAAGATTCCGAAATGAAATTTCACAATAATATCATGGAATGTCATAACCAAGATATATGAAAACACTGCCTTTCAGCTGTAGGATTCTGCGAGAATTGATGCTGAATTAATTGATAAATGAGTGTATTCCATAATTGTTTGTCCTTGTTCTTATTACTGTATGCTCGTGCTGGTCTCGTATGCAGTACATTCATGTTTTATTAGGGAAGACTTACTTTTGTTTCACAATTTTGAAAGCACAAAAGGTGAATGATCATTCTTCATTTATGTCTCTTTCTAGTTTGCCTCTCTTCTCTTTAACATCTTCAATGTTCTAAAACCTTTCAACTTATTATTGTGCCCCTTTCTATTTATTCAAAAGTTTTTCCATCTCTCCTTTGTGGATGGCAAAAACAAAAATATCAAAAGATCTCTGCATCCAAGGAGAACCTAAGGTTCCTAAAAATGAACGAGTGTTTTAGATGCTCTTTGATGCATGAACAACTTGCCCAATACAGCTTCTTATAGTCAAGGATCTCAAATGAGTCGTGAAAGAAATTACGTCCCCCATCTGTGCGTCTTCTGTAAAATGTGTTGATAGTCAGTCCTGAATTGTTATGGTCAAGATTATTTGGCACCACGGATCTGGCCTGCATGCGATACTTACCTTAAACATTGTATGAACCTTTGCGTAGGATGCACTGGGATTTTTGTGGAGGGTAAATAAGAAAGGTCCTAGGAGTTCTGCCATATTGTTCCTGTTCTAGCACGTTATCGATAATATTCCAAGGTCAAATAACAGATATAGGGATGTGTCTTTGGCTTAATTTTGTGATGTTAAATGGCCGATCTTGATAATGTGTTTCCCTCTTCTGACTTTTTTCGTTTGGAACTGATCATATTATATTAATCATAATAGTTGCTGCAGGCAAAAAGACATGGCATTGACCTACATCAGATCATTGAGAAGCATGAACATTCCCAAAGAGTTGATTCAAATGGGAGGCTGCAGAACATTTGCTGCGGGAAGTAAATCAAAGAAGGGTGGTAAAGGGGGTGCAACTGCCGATGCTTCAAAGGCATCAATAATCAGCAAGGAAGTCAAGGCCACTGCAGTTGTTGGAGCAAATATCCTCAAGGATGGAGCAAATCCTAAAATATTGCAGGACTCAGAATACTCAGAATGGCTGTGGCACCTGCTGGATAAACGTCCTGCACTCAGCGAATTGAGAAGGAAAGACATCGAGTCTCTCCCTTATGAGGACCTCAAACGCTTTGTCAAGCTGGATAACCGAGCTAGGATCAAGGAAAACAATTCAGTCAGGGCCAAGAATTGAAATCTCTTTTGAAGGTGGCGTATTTTATCATACTCTAATCCATTACTCGTATAATATCTGACAATTAAATAATGGCTTCTCTAGAGACATTACTAGGATATATATGCAAGTTTTTGTTTTCTAGTTTCTTACCGTTTGTTACTACTCGAGCACATGTGAATGATATTAAACCTCTAATCTTCTTTTGAAGTTTGTAAGTGAATGTGAATACTCAATTGTAAGAAGGTGATTATGGAGTTCTTGGTGATGGGATTTGGTTAGTTGTATAAAGGCTTTCAAATTTTCATCAACTTTACCAACTTGTTTGGGATTGAGACGGGTTTTTTTGTTTTGTTGTCGTTGTTTACAGTGTATGGAAAGCACTCAATCGAGCTAAGCAAATGCACCTAATATAGCTACTGTCGAGTGATGTTGCAAGACCTAATGTCATAGCTCTCAGCTTATTGGGTGGTCCACTTCAAGTAAGCTTTGTAACGAGTTTTTTGTTTTATCGGGGAAAAGAAAACTCGTTATAAATTTAAAATGCTAGATCCGTCTCAGAATTTTCGTCTTCCTGGCTCATGATAAGGAGAAATGGTCCATTGAACTTTATGCCAAACATTTTCAATGAGTGGAAGCTGCTTTCTATTCTGATCACTTCAAGCACCTAATTTTAAGCTTAGAATATCTAGACATTGAAATCTTGATTTGTCTGCTACATCCATCTTAATGTATCATTATTCATCTTTTTGACTTTGCCAAGTTCAAAGAATCTAAGATTAATTTTTGAAAATTGTATCAACTCATGATTAAATAAGGAATAATACACAAACAGACCGTCAAACTTTGCCTCTAACTTTGAGTATGCACATTCAGACACTTTAACTCGTCTCCATTGTGTTAGTTGAACGCTCGAACTTCTAAAATAATCATCTAGATACCACCAAAATTTATGTGTCCACGAGACACAATGAGGATGAGTTGGAATGTTTAGTTGCTAGTTGAGATCAAGTTAAGTTGCTTATTTGCCAGCTGAGATCTAGTTTGATTGTTTGTTTATGCATTATGCCAATAAACAACTTGAACAATGAGAAACTCTTCCATAAGTTATGGTCCATAACAAACATATAACAGAGTAAATGCATATATAGCCAAATACAATGTATTACCAACTAGTAGTCTTCATTTTTTCCTCTTGTTTTGGGGAATGCACTGGCAGGTGCAGCTTGTTTTAGGCTATGCCCAAATTATAAAGCATTGGAATGGGTGACATGTGTTCACCATATATTCTCCATAGTTTCATATAATAATGAAATCCAATGTCTTTGAAAGACATAAGATAGTGATGGTTTGATGACCATATGAGGAGAGTGACAAATGTCTACTTGTTGGGCTAAATCAGCTCAAGAATATTTTTAATATGATGTGATATTATTTATTTGGACAAGTCCGTATGATTTCCTTGAAAAGGCATTACACTATTTAGAATATTCATACGTCTTATATGTAGCTTTATTTTCTTTTCAGCTATCGATTTAAAACTTTGTTCGCTCATTCAACAATCTTTTAACTAAATTATGCATGATCTATATCAACATTCCCCCACAACAATTAGCCCATCAACAAGCTCCTCCAACTAAGTTCCACCTGACCCATCAACACGATTCACGTGTTATTTATTTTTTTAGACTCACTATGCGTTATGTTATCCATATGATCGAACATTTATGGTCACTAAAACCCAGAGTCTAGCTTCTTATGAGCATGAGTCTCTAAGTACCTTTCGACATGTATAAATAAGTAAAGATAATAAATTGAGCCCTATATCATTACTTTGTCATCTTTTTATCTATCCCCCGAATCATTAATACCAATTATTGGGCTAAATAAATCCAAAATATCTAGTCTTGACATAGTAAAATATTATCTATTTTGAATCAAGTTCATACGATATTTTTAAAAAATCTCATCATTAGAATATTCATATAAACCTTATATTAGACTTTGTTCACACATTTAATGTTATGTCCACAACAAGAAAAGTGAGTCATGTATTCAAAGGCTAAAAGTCGACAGATGGACGATACTGAAGATGGACAAAAGAACCAATTTTTAGTTGTTGCAGCAACTAATTAATTTGTTTCTTCTTCAATTTGAATTGGAACTGCCAACACACATAAAACAATCATGCAGTATGACATTTTCTCTTGCTTATAATTGTTTAATTGATTTTGTGATCTTTTTTTCCTTTCTGAACCAGCAACAACAATAATTATTGTCATTAATTTGTTTGTCAATAATCATATGTTATTAATACTTGTATGTTTACTCTGTATTCACTTCGCATCAAATAATATAATACTCTCTGTTTTGATTTATATGAATTACATTTTTTTAGTCAGTTCTATAAAAATAACACATTTTTATATTTAATACACTCTCTATTTTATATTAAATGAATTTCTGAGCCTTTTTTCATTGTTCAAAATTAAAGATAAATGTTATGAATTTTTCCCCCATATTTGTCCTTCCCTTTTCTTTAATGAAGTTTTAAGATAAATTGCACTACTTTTAAGAATAACTCAGAGATAAACAAAAGAAAAAAGTGGTTTAAATTATGTCCTTGAATACTTTTTTCTTAATAGGTATGCATTGCCTCACAAATTCAGTTAATATGGAAGAGGGGTAGTAATTTGGGGAACATACATAAATCCCACTAGTTTAGGAGCTAATTACTTAGATACACTCTAGTTTGTATTCTTACGTATCTTATCAGATTTTTGTGCCTCCAGATACTGTAGTTACGTGTATGTCAGACACATATGGTCAACACTGTATTCATGTAAATTCACATGTATTTGAGATACATAACAAATCTCGCTCGCCACTCTCCCATGTATCTGATATCTTAAATACATGTGAATCACTCCAGATACATAAATTTACATGTATCTAGTGTGTATTGAGTATCATTCGCTCGCATGTATCTGATACATGCGAATCACACTCGCCTCCCTCCCCAATTTCGCTTGCCTTTCTCCTATTTTTGTGTATCTGGTAGCAAAAATACATGTTTCTAAGTGTATTTTCTTCAATATATGTAAGATACATAATATTTTGAAAGTATATGTAATAATAGTACATATGATAGAGAAGTATGTTTAATTATGTAGTTTTTCCTAAATATTTAACTTTAAAATAATTATTTTATCATTAATGAAATGATTTATAGTTACACAAACATCTACATCACTTATTTTAGACTAAATTTTTTTTTTCTTAAACTCCGTTCCAAGTCAAACTACAATACTCCCTCTATTCATACTCCGTCAGTTCCTATTTCTATGTCACCATTTTAAATTTCATGTGCATTAAGAAATTAAGAAACTAAGTAAGTTTACTATTCTAAATTTATTTAATGTTTTTTTGAAGTCAAGTTTTCAATCAATGAACATGAATTAATTTATTTTGATTAATTATATTTGACCAATGGACATGAATTATTTACTTAGTTTTTCTATGTTGGTCAAATGTATATTTTCAAAGCTAATAACTCGTAAGGGTAAAATAGGAAGAATAATGTTATTTATGCATTAATTTTGTGAAACGACAAATATTAATTAGTAAGAACGACATATAAATAGGAATACAAGGAGTATTAACTGAACTTGTGAGACAATGCACACATATTATGAAAAACACTCAAGAACATAATTTAAATCGATAAAATAAAAACAACGGATAGTAAAAAAATAATACCACAACAAAATAATATAACAATCAAACATATAATAATAGAAATCGAAAAATAACAACTACGACAATGATTTGTTCAAAGTATTACAGAGGAACAAAAGGACAAAGGTTGCATTTTCCTGTGATTTTCCTTTTCCCTTTGCTTGCTGTTGTCTCTCCAATCGTTAACTTCACATTCGCAAAACAAATTGAGAATTTCGAGGTTAATTTACGTGACGGCAACGTCGTTTTCAACTTGATGGCCTTGTCGTTTCAATGTGATGGTCCAATTGTTTGCAAATTTTCATATGAGAAACAAAAAAAGGAAATATTTTCCGAAAAATACTTAAGGGTATGGTCTAGTGGTCAATGAATTAACTGAGAATCATGAGGTCTCATATTCAAATTCCAGATAGATATCCCATGAAATTAGTTGACGGACGCGAAAGTTGACTCGGACATCACGGTCATATAAAAATAAATTTCTTAGCTATTTTCTTGTATTTGATACTTAAGTAATTAACAGTATTAAAAAAGCATTTGTATATAATCTAGATAAATACTATAAAAAGTAAGAGTGTAAAAGTAGGGACGCGGGGTGGTGGAAATGAGGGTTAGGGGTGGGGTGGGAAATAGTAGACAGTAGTCGAGCCAGAAATTTAATAAATGATGTACAAAATTAAATATATAATCATAATAATTAATAGTTAACCTTCGTACACCATATAATTTTTGAACGATGAGTATGCACTGGACCACCCTTCGCTTAAGGTGGCTCCATCCATGGATGTAGATCTCGTGTATTGAAAGGTGGAGATGATACAATTAATATGGATTGTCACTTGTATAACTTATTTTTCTTACTTTCACTAGAAAAATCACTTCACTCGTTTTTAAGGGATATATTTATATTTTTTTTAGTAAAATTTAAAATGTTGATCAATCGAACATAAAAAGAAATCTTTTTTTTTTTTGTAAATTGGAAAATATTTTTGTGTATACCGAAGACGCCCGGTGTGCTGATTCAAAGAACATCAATTGATGATATACATTCTTCATATGAGAAATCGAATACGATGTGTCCTTTTTTATTCATTTATTTCATTGATTGATCGTCCCAAATTAGTGGTCATAGGTTTTTTTTAAAAATAAAAATAAAATTAACTTGGCTTATTTTTAAAGTTAAATCGGAATAGATAACTTGGAGGATGGATAATTTATGTTGAAAGTAATTTTTTATTTTTTTTAAAATTTCTCTTTTGATATACTAAAGTGAATAGGAATACTTTTTATAGAGTGAACACATAAAAATGAGTAAAGAGAGCTATATTTAAGTAATCTAGAATGTTAATTTCGACAAATATTGAACTAAAAATAATAATCTAATTTCGAAATAGTTTGTTAGTTAAGATTAATTTATTATTTTGATTTGTTATTGAATTGCCTAAGTTTGCATACACATAAAGACTATATAACGTGTTTCATTTATGATCGTTTAATGTACGTTTTCTTTACTTAGATAAACGTTCAAATTCTCTTCTTTTTTTTAAAATCAATTGATACACATAAGGAGTAGACTACATCAACAATTTTTTGTTCAATTTTTCGTAAAGTCAAAGGCAGTTATTGAATATACCTAATCATATCTCAATTTATTATTGAACTATTATAAATTAATATAGTTTATTGTAAAAATTGAGTATGCATAAAATTTCCACCTATCGGCAAGCATACCAAAAGCATTCCCTCTGCGGGTCGTACATTTACACCCGCCCTTTATACGATTGGATATAAAATAATCTATTTTTGAAACAGGAATTAAAGTAGTAGATTTTTTAGCTCCTTATCGTCGTGGATGAAAAATTAAACTATTTGGGGGAACTGGAGTGGATAAAACAGCGTGGCGGGTGAGCATGTTTGGTTTCTCTTCTTGGCGTTTGATTAAATATTTTTTTCTTTTTTTGTTCGTGTTTGATTTATCCGTTCAAAATTGTCAAATTGAAATTCTTATTCACATTTTAGCATTGTAAAGTTTTATACAGTTATAAATAAATCTCTATGTTAAAAGTTAAAACTAATATCTTTATATGTCCCAACATTTTCAATAAAAAAAGAGTATAAGTATATACAAAAAATCATTAAATTTGCTTTATATGGTACTTTTCAGATTTTGGGATTCAAACGAATTTTATTACTGTAATTTCTTTATATAATGACTAATAGTGCTTATACGTGGTTTCCAGATGTGTAAAATTTATTTCTAAAACTTTAAAGAGTTTATGTCCAAATTTATGATTAAACTAAATAAATTTGACTTTCGAAATTCGAATCACACCACATAAATTGAGACAAAGAAAATAATTATCTTTTGTTATTTCTAAATGTGGGTTTGCATAAAACACTTATGTTTAGGCACTCTACACTAATTTTCTCAAATTAGTTTTCTGTCCAAATTTGAAAATTTGTAACAAAAATATACAAAATTAATTGTATTTTTTTAATAGTTCTTTCTGTTCAGTAGCTTTTAGTAAGGACAAATGAGTAGATCACACTAAATAAATATATGACAAAGGAAATTGCACATAGAGCCTATTTATGTATCAAGTTTTTGTCTTTTATCACCGATAAAAATTATGATGGAATGAATAAAATTCCCTCATCTTAATCAATAATCTCGAGTTCGAATGCAAGTTTGGAGTAAGAAATAATGTCATGAAATGTTTTTCCCTTAGTAAAACTTATATAACGTGAATTTAAATCAATCGATTTTAATATAAATACAGAATACCGGCCAAGAAGCCCTCCCAAAAAAGTTATAAACTATAATTCTCGTATTTGACAACTAAATTATACTACCACGTTTGAGTTGTGCAACTTGTTTTTGCCTTCCTTTTAATTTCAAGCCATTTGATTGGTGGTGCCCTAATAGGCCGGGTCCCAATGACATATCAAGGATTCAATCGAATCTCCTTTGTTAAAAAATTATAATATTTGTCGTTTATTATATAGAACAAATATTTATATGTTCAAAATAATCTAACTTTAAAATTTTTAATTTTATCTTTAATGACATGATTTTATAGCCACGATTACAAGTTTCATAATTTTTTCTTTCTTCTTTTTTTAACTTTATGTTCGGTCAAATGTCATCACATTAAAAAAAAACAAAAAATTCTAGTCCATTAATGACAAAAAATGTTCAAAATAGTTTTCTTATAAAATTCTAAGTATGGCATTATAGTAACTTTTTTTTCTAAAAAAAATATTTAAAATTTTTGGCTCCGCCGTTGGTCCCACCATTTTATGCTCCCTACAATATATAGGTAGCATGTCATTGAGGAAAAACCAAAAATCACAAAGAAAAAAAGTTTCTTTCTTTCCAGTTAGCAAGATTTAGACAGCTTCTTCAAAATTTATTTCTAAAAAACAATAATATTTTTATGTATGATTATTATTTGAGGTATTAATTGAAGCTGAAATATTTATAGAATATGGAAAGATATGAAATTCAGAAAGACATTGGTTCTGGGAATTTTGGTGTTGCTAAGCTTGTGAAAGATAAATGGAGTGGTGAACTTTTTGCTGTAAAGTATATTGAAAGAGGCAAAAAGGTTTGATTTTTATCTCTCTTTTTCATTCAATTCTTTCGAAAACGAAGCTAGGATTTCGAGTTTATGAGTTCTAGATTCTTATAAATGATTTATACATGTTAAGTGGGATTTTAAACCAAGCTATTGAGTTCTGTCGAACCTGTAGACAAAAAGGTTTGATCTTTATCTCTCTTTCATCCAATTCTTCTGAACACGGAGTTAAGATTTCAAGTTTATGAGTTTTGGATTGTATAAAATGTAGTTTGTTGGATTCTTGATAAGTTATTTATACATGTTAAGTGAATTTTTAAACTAAGCTATTGGGTTATGTCGAATTTGTAGGCAAAAAGGTTTGATTTTTATCTCTCTTTCATCCAATTCTTCTTAAGGTGGAGCTCGGATTTCGAGTTTATGAGTTTTGGATTGTAGAAAATGTGACTTTTGGATTCTTGATCAGTTATTTATACATATTAAGTGAATTTTTAATCATAAATACGGTGTTTGAGCCTAGTATAATTGGGTTCTGCAGAACCTGTAGGTGAAGTTGTAGCTCCCCCCCTGAAGTTCTGATTAAGTTTCTCATGATCAGTTCTTCTGAATAAGTACATGTTTGGATTTAAGGCGGAACTAGAATTTTGAGTTTATGGATTTTGGATTATAGAAATCACAGTTTACTGGATTCTTGAACAATGATTTATACATATTAAGTAGATTTTTAAACAGAAATGCGGTGTTTTGGGCCTAGCTATTGAGTTCTACCGAACTTGTAGGCAAAACTGTAGCTTTGCCCTGAATAAGTACATATTTGGATATATCGAATTCTTCATATTAGGCTGTTACAGAGTTTTTTTTCATTGAAAAGATTATTTTTTGTTACTCTGTTGATTCTTCTTTTTCTCTTTCAATTCATTTGGATTTTTTCTCTGCAGATTGATGAGCATGTTCAAAGGGAAATAATGAATCACAGATCTTTGAGACACCCAAATATCATTAGATTTAAGGAGGTAATTGTTCAATATTGAATTGATAATGAAATAGAGAAAAACTCGTGATTGGTGTGGAGGGGAAGATTTGTTTGTCATACAGTTCAAGAAAAAGTCGTCTCATTTCCTTAATTCGTCTAATTTATTCACTTCAAGACTGGTTATGAACGTCACGTAACATCACGCTCAACCAACCTCCACAGTACTTTCGGTTATGTAACCTGGCTTTCTTGGTATGCGAAGTTGGTTATGTAAGCTGACAACTTTTCCTAGGTTGTTCCGATAGGTAAAATAATCGATTAGTAGTATGTTCGAGATTGCCAAAAAATTGTGCTTATCTGAAAGTTAAAGTTGGAGATTTCTCAAAAAATGGCCACTTTGAATCAGATTCCCTAAGTGTTTCTGTCAGCTGTTTATTCCACACAAAGTGGAAGTTGGAATTGAATGTTTTTTCATTCTCTTTATTTTTCCACTAAGAGGGAATTTGGAATCATGTAATGAAAAAGAGGTTTCTAACCAAATTGCCTTAGTACCAACTTTTTTAGAAGTCTAAAATGCTTTATCGGATTATGTTTTGATTCGTGAGTTGGTTAATGTTACTTGTCGATTGGTTAAAATCCCGGTTCTTGACTTTGTACATGATTCATTTTGTAATTTTCTGTTACTAAGAGGGCTTAGGACTCTAGCTAATTTGATTGAGATGTATAGACCGGAATGCTTATGCAGGTTTTCGTGATTGTGCAGGTATTTCTCACACCAGCTCATCTAGCTATAGTGATGGAATATGCTTCTGGCGGAGAGCTTTTTGAACGAATATGTAATGCTGGAAGATTCAGTGAAGATGAGGTAACACAAGAATCAAGATTTCAGAATTTTCATTTGTTTTTTATAATTGTCATTGCTCCATGTGTTGTAAGCCACCAAATTAGTACTACTTCATTGTGATGAAAATCAAGCGATAAGCGGCTGCTTTCAATTTCATTCCAACGCGTAGCAGTTATTATCTCGAAACTTTATCAGATTTGTTGAGCTTATCTGTCCAAATTGTTGTTATTTTTCTTCAGGCAAGGTTTTTCTTTCAACAGCTTATATCAGGAGTGAGTTACTGTCATTCAATGGTATGAATTAGGCCTATGCTAGTTCGTTTCAAATTGTTTTTTTTCGAGTACATTAATTTACTCTTGGATTATTAGCTTGTGATGTGATCATTTTCTTGAATTGCAGCAAATCTGCCACAGAGATCTTAAGCTTGAAAACACATTGTTAGACGGGAGCTCTACACAATGTCTGAAAATATGCGATTTTGGCTATTCTAAGGCAATAAAACAGAACTATATTCAATCTTTTGATTAATTTCTTTGTTAATTCAGTCTATGACTTGTGTTATTTCCTTGTTTTAGTCAGCAGCATTGCATTCACAACCAAAATCTACAGTTGGAACTCCGGCCTATATCGCACCAGAAGTCTTATCAAGAAAAGAATATGATGGAAAGGTATTACATTGACCTTTGACATACAACTTCACTTCATAAATTGATTTGTTGACCTAATCTTCAAGATTTTTATGTTATTATTTTGATGTGAAGATAGCAGATGTTTGGTCTTGTGGGGTCACATTATATGTGATGCTGGTTGGCGCGTATCCGTTTGAAGATCCTGATGATCCAAGAAACTTCAAGAAGACAATAACTGTAAACTTCTGCTTCATTTCTTTTTTAAAACCATAGTTGACTTCTTGATTTTCTTGTTAATATGTCTCAAAGATATGCATTTTGTGACTGGATCTTTACACAAATGGCCGGCCTCTTTTTCTAGCCTGTATACATAGATTATACACGGTTATAACCATATTATACGTATATATTATACATCTGCGGACTATTTTTAGTTTGCGCGGTTGGGTTGACAGCTATTTATATTAATTCTTCTTTTGTGAGACAGAGGATATTAAGCGTGCAGTACTCCATCCCTTACTACGTACGAGTCTCCAAGGAGTGTAATCATCTTTTGTCTCGAATATTCGTAGCTGATCCAGAGAAGGTTGGACTATAGTTCTAAATCGTTTCCATTTTGCATGTCGATCCTTTATCTTGTGAAAATGAGCTAATCGTTGAATATTATGCTTGTAGAGGATAACGATCGAAGAAATAAAGAAGCATCCATGGTTCTTAAAGAACTTGCCTAAAGAATTTATGAAAGGAGAGGAAGCTAGTTTAGTACAAATGAATAGTGAAGAAAAGCCATTACAAAGTATTGAAGAAGCATTGGCTATAATTCAAGAAGCAAGAAAACCAGGAGAGGGGTCCAAAGCAAGTGATTATTTTGTTAGTAGCAGCATTAGTATGGATCTTGATGATTTTGATACTGATGCTGATTTAGATGATGAAATTGACACAAGTGGTGATTTTGTATGTGCATTATGAGTGCTACTTTTGAACAAGGAGTTTTGGCGCAATGGTAAAGTTTTCACACACGTTCAAGCCGTGAAAATAGTCACTAATGCTTGCATTATGATAGACTGTTAGCATTACATTCCCCTACTAACGCAGAATGCTTTGTGCACCAGACTGCCCGTTATTATGAGTGCTACTTTTCTTGGACAAAATGAAAAAGTAATTTCTATTTTAGTCTTTACTTGGCCCTTTAGTGTTGGTACTTTTTTTGTGTTTTAGTTTTTCATAAATCTTCAATTTGATTGGAAGTTGAAGGTCCTTTTTAAAGATACTATATTCAAATATAGTATGACACCAAGGACTCCACATAGTTTTGTTTGTATTGTTTGAAATTGTAAATAAAATTGTGCAACTAGTTTTGAGTGTAAATTAAATATAAGATCTTTGTCAAGTTGATAATATTACTAAATACTTAGATTAACTAATCCATAAAGAAGTCCTAGTATTGGACCTTTATTAGTACAAGGAACATATAATAAGTAGATTAATTGCTAACCATTGGTTATTGACCTTTGATTTTATTGAGTTTTTCTTTTGAGTAAATTTTAGGTTTAGCAAACATAAAAATCATATTTGTATACTATAGCTATAGTTTGTATAATTGCATTTCATGGAGCATCAGATTTGTATAAATCGCTGGCAGCCTCTCATTTGTATAAATCGCTGGCAGCCTCTCGTTTGTATAAATCGCTGGCAGCCTCTCAATTCAATTTTATGTGTTTGTATATCTGCATAAAATTTTAATTTGTATACAATTGAATCGAAATAAAACATTTCTATACCAAATCACTATCTCTCGCTTTATACAACACAAATTATACATTGTAATTTGTATAATCTGTGTTTGTATGTATTTGTATAATTATAAGTGTATTGGACGAAAATATATGTATTTGTATTTGTATATACAGTTTTTTCTCACTTTATACAAACACATTTTATACATTTGTGTTTGTATAAAGTGAGAGAGGCGAGGGAGAGACTGACGAGCGAGAAATGGAGAGTGGCGAGCGAGAAATCTGGGGAGAGAGGCGAATGACAACTGTTTGCTACGGGTTACAATTAAATCAAACTGTGATTATAGCATTTAATTTAAATTAATAGTTTGCTATTTTATATAATTTTTCTTTTTCTTTCCCTTTAATGTTGATATTATTTAAATTGTAGAAGTCACCATCATTTTCTATGGAGGGATTTTGCAAGCTGGTGAGACATGGACTTTTTGGCTATTTTATATCTAATGTCTTGTCATTCAGGATAATAATTATTTCTTCTGCTCCGAGTTATATGATACACTTTTCTATTTTTTTTTAAAAAAATTGATATGTTTTTAGTTTTTATATATAAAAACAATTGAACTTTAAACTTTCATTTTATCTATATTCAATTCCAACGAATAACGCCATAAATAAGTTATACCTAGACAAAAATATCCATAATTTTTTAAACCTCAATCAAAGTGCATCATACATCTTTGATCACACATAAATTCATAAACTGTGACAAAGGAGTATTATCATTTGAAATAACACATTTGCTGTCTATATTAAGTAGTAAATAATTCTTTTTTGACATCGTTTGAAAATAATATAAAGTAAATATTTATATGTAACAAGAAGTAAATCTTTGAAAATACCCACGATATCATATCTTATTAATTTATATAAGAGCCAAATGATGATAATATGCTGACATTATTTATGCAGAATTTTACGTACGCTACTAATTATTTTATGTTTATTTGATTTTGGTGGGGACTAAATAATTCATGGCCACTATATATTGAAGTCTTTTTGTGCCTAAAAGTTTAGAATTCTATGTTAATAATTGTTTTACACTATTAATTCTCTATTCCTCTTTAGGGTAATGAATTGATAAGGAAATAATGATGGAGAAAATAAAGAAAATTATGATTGTATTGTTGACCTTTACCGACTTACATGATGTTGACTTAAATGATTTATGTAATGGATTTGAAAAAAAAAAACATTATTTTATGTGAAGTTAACACAATTTTTAAAGAAATATATACAATAATTTGTAGATGTTGTATGCACGCCATTGGTCATTGATCTTATCCTTTGAAAGAAAAGCAAATGGCACAAGAGATTATTGAAAGACTTGCACGCCATTGGTCTATTGATCTAGTTTTTAAAAGATTTAAAAGAATTGAGTCGTCTTCGATAAAGAGATCCAAAATATAAGAAAATAAATACACTAAAAAGATAAGGAAATTCAAAATATAAAAAAATAAATACACCAGAAATACAAGAGAATTCAATTATATCTACTATACAATTGATCAAAAGTAACTTCAACCTTGTATATACCATATAATTTTCTATCGAAGGAGATTAAAAAAACCCACTCTCGCCCCATACTATACTATAGGTAGATCCACAGTTTTCGAAAGATTTAAAAGAATTAATTCACCTTCAGTAAGGAGATCCAAAATATAAGAACAATACACCAGAAAGACGAGGAAATTCAATATATACTAAACGTAAAACAAAAGTACTTCAACCTCATATAATATCATATAATTTTCCGGCGAAGGAACCCCTTACAAACCAAAGCGTTTCCTAACATCACTATCAGTTTTGAATTCCTCTAAGAACAAGGAACAGCTTTTTTCATTTGAAGAACTTGTCTGGTAGATTGAACATATTGTATTAGCAATTTCTCATAGAGCCATGTAGATTGAACAAATGCAGAGGTATGAACAATGGCCATAAACATATTGTATTTACAAATAATAAAAATGATATAAGTTATAACCAAAACATAATCTAATAGTAATCCAGAAGGGCATCTACCAGAAATTAATACATTTGTGGTAATGACTCAGAAATCTATCTGTCATACATCTCTAAACACAAAAGAAGCCATTTTCTATACATTCCAATTAATATTTTTAAACAGTAAAGAGGCTACATATACTCTGAATATGTACACAATAATATATATACAAGTATCTCAAGGTTCCTTTACTTCCAAACCTTAACAGCTCCATCTCTGCTACCTGATATCAGAAGTCTCTGATTTAATTTGACAGAAGCCAAAGAGAGAATACAATCACGGTGACACCCAGCCGCATCAACGGCAGCAGCTCCAAGGATTGCCTTGGATGTTTGTCTGGTGGCCAAAGGTCGCCTCTTCGCCTCCTTTTATGACGAGCAGATGCAATATATTAGTAGTCCAACAATCATAAGACAGAAATTATACGTCACAACTGTAAAAGGAAGAAGTGGATCCTGCTTGATAATTCACATACCTGCACTATTTGTACGCCAAAGCTGGATTTTGTCTCATAAAAGTCATCATTAACAGCCCCCTTTATAGATGGTCCGCAAACACAATAACTTCGTTCCGGGCTGAAATATACAAGACTTGTTGAGTTATATATGAAAAATTTAGGTGAATTTAATATAGAGCTAGAGAAACAGTCTAGAACCTGCAATGGTCCCAGCGACGTATTTTTAAGTCAGTACCCCCTGTTAACAAATCACCACCAGGTAATGGAAGCAATGCACGAATGCCAGAAAGGCGAGGAGGCGGATCACTCAATTCATCAACTCGGTACTTTGAACCATTATTTCTTCTTAGATCTTGTTTAGGATTAGCCTTATTTGATGGCTTTGCTAAAGCCCAAGGTAAGTCGGAGTTCTCAGCCTCATTCTCATTGTTTGCTACCCTCAAAACCTGCAGCAAAAAAATACAAAATTGCAAAGTTGGAAAAAGTCACTAGAGTAGACAACATACTTTGTACCAACTCATAGCATGTCCCAAGATCAATGGTTCATCTTAAATGATAGATTACACAAGTCAAGCATCCATATTTTATATAAGACCATCATAAACGTAAATGAATCTTAAATTCAGTAGTTACATCCAAGACAAACAATTCTAGCATTAAGTTTCCAATATATTAAGCATCTATCAGATACCACCAAGAAATTACAACGTGCTGACGAAGGATTTTGTCATCCAAACACTTTCAGTTTAGAAGGAAAGAAAGCTGGAAGGCACAGAGTGAGCGAGAGAGAGAGAGAGAGAGAGAGAGAGAGAGAGAGAGAGAGAGAGAGAGAGAGAGGGAGGGAGAGGGAGAGGGAGAGGGTGAGGGAGAGGGAGAGGGAGAGGGAGAGAGAGAGAGAGAGAGAGAGAGAGAGAGAGAGAGAGAGAGAGACAGACAAATATACACACAC
>JAJONR010012064.1:0-32379 GCA_029582245.1 Solanum etuberosum | reverse complement strand
TTTTTTTTTTTTTTTTTTTTTTTTTTTTTTTTTTTTTTGCTATCCTTATAAAGAAAACAAAATTGGTGTCAGCATTAACAGTAGTAGTAATTGCTAGTAGTTGTCTGTTGGGAGTCTTTAAAGAGGAAAATGAAGAGCTGTTTATTGGGCCTACAAAATGTTATTGGGCTTTAGCTCATTATTGGGCCTCTTGTTAATGAAATTGATGGGCCTAAGTACTTAGGTATCGTTTGGTACGATAGATAAGGGATAACTAATCTCGAGGTTTACTTTAGGATGAGTTTATCCCATGTTTGGTTGGGATAAAATCAGGGGAGAAGTTATTCTGAGATTGTAGTGTTATTTTTATCCCACATTGAGGACACGATAGCAATAATGGGATAATTAATCTCGGGATAACCAAGCGAACCCACTTATATCCCACTTGTAGACGTGCCAGGATTTATGGGCCTACAAAATGTTATTGGGATTTCGCTCATATATTAGGCCTCTTGTTGATGAAATTGCTAGGCTTAAGTACTTAGGGATCATTTGGAACGATGGATAAGGGATAACCAATCTCGGGATTAATTTTAGGATGAGTTTATCCCATGTTTGGTTGGGATAAAGTCACGAGATAAGTTATTTCGAGATTGTAGTGTTGTTTTTAGTCCACATTGAGGGTGTGATGCGATAACAATCTTGGGATAACATGTTCGTCAATCAAACAAACCCTTAATGGTTCTATTTTCTCATTGGGCTTAGCTCATTATTGGGCTTTAAAGAGGGAAATGAAAAGTTGATGAAATTGTTGGGCCTAGTACTTTTGGGCCTATAGAATGACATTGGGCTTATTTCATTGTTGTTTTTGGGTCGATATGTATAGATACCCGATTTTGGGACTACTATTTATGTCATAACTGAAGTGTGGCGGAAGTTTCATATGGTTGAAATTTAGGTACATATGTCTGAAGTTCAGCCAATTTTGCATGAATTTCAGTCATATGTGGTTGAATAGAATTCAACTACTTTTGCCTCAACTTTGACGATAAGAAACTTTCACTGCATGTCTGAAGTTGTTCTGAAGTGCGTAGCCGTGCCAAATTCACACCAAGAAGTAGTTCATGTGTAAAAACTCATAGAGTTCAAATCTTGAATCTTAGTGTCTCTATCAAAAATCTCATTACAAGGATAAAACACTTTGTATCAAAATTGACAATTACAAAGCTCAAACTCGAGACTTCTGAAAAGCCACTAGGTGACATTGACAATGCCATCTCTTCTTTAATCAAAAGCCTCAAAATATGCATAGTTGTTACCTACTTTTAGTAGTCCTTTTGTTTATAAGCTATAGTACAATTATAATATTATGTGGATGGTATAATATTCATAACAATTCTTGAGCATAACTTTTTTAATTTCACTGCACAACAACATAAATATTTTCTTGATGGCAAATGATCATAAGGAGTTAAATAGTGAAAAGAAGAAAATGGGAGGAATAATATAATGTCACTAATACTTTGATTATGACATTTTTCTTGGCACCATTCATTCACACTCATTTTCCACATGAAAACCAATAGATGCTATTTTCATGTTATTGGTGTTTGAACAAAGTTTTATAATATTAGAAGTTAATAAAATACGTAATATATAAATAGATACTCAAATTTAATCTCAGCTGACAAATAAGTACTCTAACTTTTAGAGCGTATATTCTTCATTTTACGTATCTTTAAATTATTTACAAGTTATATTGAATTGACAAATTTATCTTATTCACAAGTTATGTTGAACAACAAAGGAGGATTATGAAGAAGGAGAAGAGATCGTGGAAATGAAAATCATGCTAGTTAAATAACTTTTGTATGACTTTTTAAAATGTGAAATTAAATAGCCGAATAAAATTCTAAATATAATAGAGTAAGGCTCGAGGCCAATAGAAATTGTTGCAAAGGAGATAAGAAAAGGTTTTGCAAAAATAAATGCAAAACGAAAAAAGAAAAAAAATGGTTGATTTACACTCAATTCAGAAAAAAAAAACCTATCAAATTTCTCTTAGAGTGGCTTTCGAACTCCATTCTATCTTTCCCTCTCATTATGAATAAAAAAAAGTGGAGTTACGCTTCAGTTATACACTCCTTTCATTCTACAAACCCAAAATGTCAAAATAAATAAATGAATTGGCGGATCATAGAACTAAGTCATCATAGGCATAATGTCTAGCTTATTTTGAATATACACAACTATTATAATTGTATTCATAATTATTTAATTTTTTTTCACTTGACATTTGGCAAGACCCTTAATTATGATGGATATCCACTCACCATAAGGACTTTCACTTGCTAATTTATAAAGCAATTTGTTTGTCTCAAAATAACAAATTAGATTTGGTATATATATATAAGGTATATATGTCATAATCATATATATAATATGAAGAAAAAAAATGGAAACATGTTGTGCAATAAGAAACACTGAATATGCCATATTTTTTATTTTTATATTGTCTAAAATCATTTTGAATTCTGATTCATTTGAATTCGTACTAAAAATCTATTCTTAGGGGTTAAACCGCTCTCTATCAAATGCAACTACATATTAAGAAGTTTAATTTGAAATGATGGTAAAAAATAATTAGTGCTCTTAAAAGTAACTATTTGCCTATTACTCTCTTAATTATGTGTCATATAAATCATAATTGAAATTAAAGATTTTTACTAAATATCCGACCATGACCTAATTCTACAAAGATGGATTAATTGACTTTAGTAATTATCCAATCAATGAATGCCATCAATTATTTTTTTTGATTTTTTAAATTTTATTTTTGGTTTGATAAGATAACATATACTCTATTAGAAAAGATGTTACAATCTAGTAAATGGATATATCTACATGAATAAAAATTGAGATCTTATTTATGTTCGAGACGTTTACCTACGAGATTCATCTTTAACTTTCGTCTTGATAAGTATTTGTATACATTTTTCAAAAGAATATTCATTTTTTTTCTTTCTTTTCCATCTATTACGACTCCTCAAACGATAAAAAAAAATATTTATTTCTTTGTTTGAAAGTAATTCTAACATACTTGACATATGACTTTCTAGGAAGCAAAGATTTGTATAGGATTGGATTAATAAATAGATAGCCCCTCGAATTTATCAGTAAATTTCATTTAGATATTGAAATTATAGTTTGTTTCAATTGAGCACATAAATATCTGATAAAGTGTTCTTATTATTAGACACTTTTGCTTCAAATTTTGAGGGGGGGAAATGTGCATGTTCTTGAATGCACGTTATGTAAATAAATTAACCACTTAAAATATGTCATTTTCTTAGTAAGATGTAAAAGCTCAGACGTGTTTCCAATTGAGGTAGATGTGTATAATTAAGAGAGAAACATATTTATTGTTGTTAACTTAACTATGTAAAATTAAAACGCTTGAGAATACACGTAAAAAAGTTTGAATTGAAAATGTTTAAGTAGGAACAATTTACCATGTGTTTGAGTGTTTAATTGACATAAATCATAGTTTTTTTTACGTATGTAAATAAAGTTTACTAACAAATTTAAGAAGTTGTATATGTGACTTTTCTATAGAACTTGTATATGAGTAAAACATATCGTATATGAGCTATATGACACGTGTCTTCACATCACTAAAAAAAACATAAATTAGTTATGAAATTTATTGTTAATTTACGCTAATAACCTATATAGCTAACATAATTTTTTGATAATTTATTAATTATCTATCGTGAATATAAATAACGCTGATTTATTTTTTATTTAGCGACATGAATTGTTCGTCGTTAATTCATATATATTTTTTATGGTGATAACATAAATTATATACCTTCTCACCTCAACTTTATCCATCATTAACCTTGGTAAATTAATATATTTTGATGTAAACACTTGGTGTGGTATGTTTATTTTCTTTGGATAGGTAATTAGAGTGTTTATTAGGTAAATTCATTCTTATGAAATAATTCGCGATGTAAATCGTACTGGTCAAGTCAAATGAACAACGAGCTTGATTGAAAAGATATGGACATAGAAAATCAATCTATGATATCTCTTATGAGATATCACATGTAATACCAACTCAGACCCGGTCGAGTTAGATTTGTTAAAACCCAAAAATTCACCTAAAATATAACCAAACATATTTTTTAGACAGTTTTCCCAATAAATAGTGCATAGTAATTTTATTTGGTAATATATAAGAGTGGGGAACAACTTATCAACTTTATCTTAATTTTGAAAATGACTATTTTTAAAAAAGTGATTTGATAAGTCATTAAATTTCAACAGTATAATATATGGACATGTCCTTATCACATTTTAAAAAATTATTATTTCTATAGATTTTATATTTTTCTAATATAATTAATTAGTTGAACATAAAATTATAAAAAAAGTTGACTTATTATAGGTGGGTTAGTTTATCTTGGGCGGTTTAATATACTCTATTAATTAGCCTCTAAATTAGGCAGTTATTTTGTCCTTTTTATTTATATTTTAATCTTTTGGTAGTCAAATAGGATTAGGTTTAATTTCCATGTAATATTGAAGGAATTTAATTAAGTTATATCCACTGATAATTTTATATAAAAATTTCACTCTATCTACTAGTAATATTATGTCTAATTTCAAACAAATCGGGATCGAATCATCACTTATAATGTCATTATATACCTTAAGGAGATAAGCTAGGCTTGAGACCGATAATGTGAGAAGGGCGCTCGTACAAGCAAAAAAATTTACCCAATACTGAAAAAACAGAAAAATCCGACAAATATTTCCGTTCGAAAAATATTCAAATAAAAGAAAATTCTAATAGATTTTCAAGTCGAAATTTAAGTTTTCTTTAGTAGTGTAGTCAGAAAATTTCAAATTTAGTGGTAAACTAGGTTGTTGTCTTTTGTTATATAAATATCATATCATATGTTTAATTATAACTAACGTAACTTACGTGAAAGTGATAATATATAGAAGTTAAACTAAATTTTATTGAACATGTAAGCTCAAGATATTAGCATGTACTTATCCTTTTTTTTATTTGAATATTTTCAACTTGCTCAAATACTTTTTTATTAATTTGTTTGACTTATTGTCACTGTTAATTAGAAAAAAAATTAGAAAAATCTAAATTAAAATTAATTAATTAATCTACCAAGTATATTTGCGTAGAATTAGATTTAATAGTTATTAGAGTTTTATTAGGAGTTTGTTGCTCAACAGAATTCTATAAGTTAACTCCAAATCTTTATAAAAACCTAAACTTAATTAATCATAATTCACTAATCACTTCTTTAATCCTCTTCTTTCATTCATAATCTTCAAGATTAATTTAGGAGTAATTCTTGTTCTTGTCTTATAATTATTTCTTTGTTTTAGAGATTTCTTGATCCATTGATATTATTTTAGAAAAAGAAAAAAGATTATTCAAAGTTTTTATAATTTGGAGAAGATTAAGAGTGAAAATTTCAAAAAAATTTCTTCTTAATTTTTTTTTCACCATAAATGACAAAAAACTTTACTAGCAATATTATTGTTCTCATCGATACAAGTTCTTCACCTTCACCAGAATCATATACTATCACAAAGTTTCGGTTAATTTCTCAGCTACTAAGTTCCGCAAAAAGTAATTTGAATTTCTTATTAATATAATGTTGCATTTATCTGTATATATAACTTAAATTCTTTACGTTTTAATTTGTCACATCGAAAGATGTTATGTGCATATCGTTTATACTAATTTTACTACCATATGGAAGTTTCTTTGCTTATTCTTGATTGATAATAACAGCTATATAAATTAGTGGAAAAAGATAAAAATTAAGTTGTAGAATATTCTTGCTAAGTGTGTTGATGAGACGAATTCAGAATTTAAATTTTATTAATATGAGTTTTAGTTTTTTGAGTTACTGAATTTTATATCTTTTTGAAATAAAGTTGAACACTTATCCTTTTTTTATTTATTTAAAGAAATAAAATTAATAGTAATTAATAATTTATATATTGCATCATAATTTTGCCAAAGTTATTCCATTTTTTTTATAAAAAAAATTTCAACTTGCAACTTTAATTCATCATGCTGAATCTTTCATTGTTTTGAAAGGACTGTTAGAAACTGTAGATTTTTTATTCTGTTAGTGAGTCATGAATTTAAAGAAATTAAATACACACTTAACCTAAGGTCTCGTGTATGCGTCCTAGAATGAAAAAAAATCACGATGAGAATGTTGTATTTAGAAATAGGCTATGTGAATCTGGATTTATTCATGCTCTGAATTTAATCATGTTTCAATGTAGATATCAAACATAGAATTGGAATAAAAAAAGCATTGCACACCTAAGAAAAAAAAATCATTTTCAACATATGTCATCAAATCAAAATCCACTTTTAAAGGTTTCAATGAAACTAGAGAAGTTTTGTGGCACTATTTTTTTTATTGAATTTATTCTTTATGAAAAATATGTTAGATATATTTTTTTTTCTCCTATTGAAACATAATTTTTGAAAATGACCCTTTATTTATATTTGTCTATATATTGAGCTATTTCTTCAATCAATTTTCATCAACTTTTCTATTATTGCATGCATAAATATATTCATAATATTCAAGTACTTTAAGTAAGTTTTCTTCTTCCTCAAAGTGCATACAATCTAGTTCTTCATACATAAAAAAATTGCAATTGTGTGACACTATATATAGCAAATTATCGTTTTGTACGAACGTCCTGTCAGAATTTGGCTTATTAAGGGGTTTTATGATGATAAAACCATTAGAAATGTTATCGACTAGACAAATTCCATAGTAATATGCAAACATTAATATATACTAAAATTAAGAAACCAAAACTAGCTATTATGATACTTTTGTCGTGTTTTTTTTATTAATATTTCTCATATATTAAAGTTTTAGTTATATATAATTTCTTTTGCATTTAAATTTGCAGAGAATGTCCCAAATGGCTACAGTGGACACAACTCAAGTCATGCCAAAGGTTAGCTTATTATATTCTAATTGACGTTTTGTGCACTGACAGTATATAAAAAAAATTAACGATATTAAGTCAAAACCACCTATAATTACGTGTAACAACTTAGAAATTATGTAATTAATTTGTTATAACGAATTAAAATACACTGATAATATAAAAAAAAAGATTATTTTTTTAATAATTACTTGTTCATATTTTTATTTTTTTATTTTTTTATTTTTGTACAGATAAATGAAAAGAATAATTCAGATGGAGTAAACAAAGACATCAAGCAGGGAGTTGTGAACAAGCTTAAAGTCTTTAGAAGCAAAAAAACTGGTGGATGGTATTCAGCATTTCTTTGTTTAGGTATTTAATTTTATCATTTTCCGTTTCAGTTTATGTGATACTATTTTTCGTATTATTTCTATTAAAAATAAAGCCACATATTTTTATATTTAGATACATCTACCTAGAATAAACTTATCGTTTTACTTTAAATTCTGAATCCATCCCATACAGGGTAAGCTTAATAGAATTTGTGGCCTAACGTATGTAGTATCTATTTGATAAACTAGCTTCTGCATGTGTCACATGTGTATCTCATGTGTTGTACATGCATCCCATGTCAATTAGTAAAATATTTTAAAATCACATATACATATATATATATTGTTATTAAATATGTATGTGAAATAAATTTTTTTTTAATTTTTTTTGATGCAGTAAACCAAGGACTTGTAACACTATCATTTTTTGGTGTTGGTGTGAATTTGGTGTTGTTTTTAACAAGAGTTTTGGGACAAGATAATGCTACTGCTGCTAATAATGTTAGCAAATGGACTGGAACTGTTTATTTGTGTTCACTTTTGGGAGCTTTTATAAGTGATTCTTATTGGGGAAGGTTCATCACATGTGCCATTTTTCAACTTATTCTCATCCTGGTAATTATTACTATATTATACTGCTCGTTTTTAGTCTGTTTCGGAAAGAATGACACGTGCATCTTTATATATCATGACATATGCTTATAATCAAGGCGGAGATAGGGAGGTGTAAGAGGTTCATTTGAATTTTCATAGACTATAGACCATATTCGAAAAATTATACCTTATATATAAGATCAAAGTTATGTAGATATAGTATATGTTAGAATAATCTATGACTATGATTTTTTCATGTGTTTATTTTTTTATATTTTGAATCTTCTCGGTAAAAGTTCTGACTTCACCACTTTGGTATGCGTTAAAAGTCATTCTTTCTTTCTTAAATTATATGTTTAGCCAAAAAATGTCATATAAAATGAGACGTGGATAACTACTTGACCTTTAGTTAATGTGAAATTTAGTGTTTTTTTTTCTCTTTGAGTAGAGGATATCAATACCATACTAGTTTTGACTATTGTAATGAGTTTAGCTTCTTACATTGACAGCATAAAAGAATTTTTATGTTATCAAATCTCTCACTAAAATATAAGGAAAATATTGAAATCGTCCTTTTCAATAGTATATATAGATCAATGTTGTCAGTAAAGTATAACTACAAGTAGTCGTTCATAACAAGTGGAACATGTTACATTACATCAGTAGTGTAACGGTTCTTTACGTTATCAGTGTATATAAATTAACTCCTTTTTTTTTGTGAATTTAACTAGGGACTTGTGATCATATCATTGACATCTTGGCTATTCTTGATCAAACCAAATGGATGTGGAGATGGTCTACAAAATTGTGTACCCCCATCACCTATTGGCACTTCATTATTTTACTTAGCCATATACTTAGTGGCTTTGGGCTATGGTGGTCATCAGCCCACAATTGCAACTTTTGGATCAGACCAATTTGATGAAGCAAATCCTAAAGGAAAAATCTCAAAGGCTGCCTATTTTGGCTATTTTTACTTTGCATTAAATGCTGGATCTTTAATTTCCAACACAATTTTGGTATATTATGAAGATGGTGGTAAATGGACACTTGGTTTTTGGGCCTCTACTGCTGCTGGGCTTTTGGGCCTATTTGTTTTCTTGTTGGGCACTCCTGGATATAGATATGTTAAGTCATTTGGGAACCCGTTGCCACGTGTCGGTCAGGTATTCGTTGCCGCGTTCCGTAAATGGAGAGAGCCTAATGTTGATGAGACAGAGTTATATGAATTGAATGGGTTAGAATCATCCATTAAAGGAACAAGGAAGATACTTCATAGTAATGATTTCAAGTAAGTAGTTTTCGATCTTTTAAGTGTCTCGCTTAATTAATACTCTACTTAGTTACATATATTTATATATACAACGTCAATGAAACAAATTCCCTAGTGGGCCTAGCTCGAGATATTTCAATCCAAATTATGTATACATACAATCAGATCACACTTATTCCGAACTTACTAACTCTAGATTCTTGATTCACACTTATTCTGAACCTATTGAAACTTTATTATTCTTGATTCTCCTATGATATGATGAACCTACTGAATCTATATTCTTGATTTGTCTATGGTATAGCGAACCTCTTGAATAAAGATTCTTGATCTTTATATAATGAATCTGCTGACTCTAGATTCTAGATTAACTTATAAAATGAACCTACTAATTCCTGAGTCTTAATTCACCTATATAATTATGAACCTATTGACTTTAGATTATTGATTCGCCTATATAATCAACCTACTACTAACTCTAGAATCTTAATTTGCCTATTTAATGAATGAACTAACTCTAAATTTTTGTTTCCCAATATAATGAACGTATTGACCGTAGATCTTTTATCACCTATATAATGAACATACTTACTCTAGATTCTTGATTCACCTATGTAATGAACAAATTGACTTTCGATTCTTGATTCGTCTATACAGTGAACCTACTCTAAATTCTTGATTCGCCTATGATATGAAGTTTTATTTTTTTAATTTCTAATCACATTATTGAAAAAATGATCAGGAAACTAGACAAGGCAGCAATAGTGACAGATGAAGATAGGCAAAGGCCAGTTATTAACCCATGGAGGCTATGCACAATAACACAAGTTGAAGAAGCAAAGTGCATAATAAGAATGTTTCCAATTTGGCTATGCACCATAATGTACTCTGTCATCTTTACACAAATGGCCTCTTTATTTGTTGAGCAAGGTGAAGTCATGGATGCCACAATTGGGAATTTTCACCTACCTGCAGCTAGCATGTCAGCATTCGACATATGTAGCGTGCTAACATGCACGTTTCTCTACAGGTAAAGGTGTCAAATGAGTGAGTTGAACTGAATATTAGTGTGACATTATAAGCAAATGAGCGTGTTGAACTACTCATTGAAAAATAGTCACTGTCATAGAGTTACACGTGAAATTTAAAACTCCAAGACAATGGTTGAAAAGTGGCCCAAGGGGGGCTATTCAGACATCATTTTTTCATCATGAACTAATTTTACGATCCCTATATGTAGGTTCATGGTGGTTCCATTAGCCGGAAAGATAAGTAGGAATCCGAGAGGATTGTCAGAGCTCCAGAGGATGGGAGTTGGACTAATCATCGGTATGTTATCAATGGTTGCAGCCGGTGTAACAGAAATTTTCAGGCTAAGAAGAGTTATCCCTGGAAATGAAACAAGTTCACTAAGTATTTTTTGGCAAATTCCACAATACATACTTGTTGGTGCCTCAGAGGTTTTTATGTATGTTGGACAACTTGAATTTTTCAATGGACAAGCACCTGATGGGATAAAAAGCCTAGGAAGTTCACTTTGTATGGCATCAATGTCACTTGGAAATTATGTTAGTAGCATGCTTGTCAACATGGTTATGCATTTCACAGCAAAAGGGACTAGACATGGTTGGATACCTCAAAATTTAAATAATGGCCACATTGATAGGTTTTACTTCTTGCTATTTGGTTTGGCATTGGTTGATATAGTTGCATTTGTGTTTTTTGCTAAGTGGTACAAAGGGATCAACATTCAAGATAGCAATCATGGAGAAAAAGAGATTGAAAAAGTTTGAATATTTCAAGTAAATGTGGCTATTTTGTGAAGAATTTAGAGTAATGTGGTTTATTTTAGTGAAATAAAACTTAAAGCATGACCCTTAATAAAGGGCATGATTGCTTCTAGTTTTCTCTATATAATAATTATTTATGTTAGGGTTTCCCTATGAAGTTATTTGTTTAAGAAAATTGTAATTTCTCATGTATATATGCTAATAAAATATTAAGCCTTTTGAATTACTAGAACTTCTCTTTTTTTTATTATTATGTCTTGTTCTAACTTTGATCTGTTCATTCTGAAACTACACAAAAAAAATTCATTCCCAACTTCCTTGACATTCTAGCATTGAGCGCGTATTTTTATAAATAATTGTCTGGACTTTGTCATTATGTACCTCCTTTGTGAAGATGAATCTCTTCTCCCGAAATTACAAGGTCCTTTTTTTTCAAGTTCCTTGAAGAGAGCTTTGTCATGTTTATAGGTATTCTCTACTTACCCATCTATTTCGGTTAGATTACATATATCTCTTGCTTAATGTCGTTTTGAGCTTTTCATTGTCCTTAAAGCATATTTTACCTTTTATCAATTGAAATTTGCACTTCTGATTCTCTATTTATAAATTTTCATAAACTTAATCAATTAAAATTCGTTTCGACATTTGACTATATACGTGTTATGTAAAATTTGTATTGTTTCTTCAAATTTGAGGACAAATAATTTTAAAATAGTCTAAAATATAACATATTCCTTTTATAAAGGGTTAATACATATTTTTTAATAAATTAAAAGATTAAATATATTTAATCATATATTAATAAGACAAAAATTAGAAAATATTTTTTTTAATCTAAAATTGCGAAAAGGACCATAATTTTGGTCAACTTACAACTTTTCTCAGTTAACGTTACATATAATGTCAAGTCATTATTCTTTAATTTCTCATCTGACATTTGATACCTATTTACATTTTAATTAATTCATATTTATGTCCAAAATTTTCAAAAAGGCAATTTTTGAATATTTATTTTTGACTTTCAAATAGAAAAAATTGTTCTACATCTAATATGTGATGATATATGAAAATTGTTTTGTTCCAAGCAGACACTAATAAAGGGACTTTAATTTTAATATATCATTAGTTCTTTTTTTTACTATACAAAATACAAAATAATAAAACTTTGGCATATCATTTGATATACCCTTTGCAGTGGGTTGGACTTTGAGGGTCAATTGATAGTCAAATCCCAATCCATTAAACAATATTTCCATTTTTTTTCTTGCCAACAGATAAATGGGAAAATGCATAGATACCCGATTTTGAAATATATATTATTTTTGTAGAGGAGAGAAAATTTAAAAAATCATGTGTTAAACTTGAGGGAGATATAAAAGGGTAATGTGAAAAGATGCAAATCGAGAGTAGCAAAAAAAAATTGACTTCTGTTTGAAAAATATTACTTCATTTTTCATTCACATCACATTAAATCCAATACAAAATCATCAATAATTCTTGCCAGCTTCTATAATCTCAGTATCTTATAAATGTTACTCTTAATGTTGGTTCAAAATGAAAAAATGCAAATCAAGAGTCGTAATTTTATTTGACTCCTTTTCAAGAAACACCGCTTCATTTTTCATTCACGTCACACAAAATTCAAAAATAAAATCATCAATAACTCTAGTTAGTTTTTAGAATCCGAATATCTTGTAAATGCTACTCTTCAATATCTTTTGTACCGCCCAAGAGGTCTGGTTGGATAGAGTCCTTCTCATATGGCTCACCCTTCTATGTAATACGAGCAAACTCACTTTATCCATAAATTATATATTATTATTTTTTTGCAACATAAATTTTGGAACCAAAAAAACATATATTATGCTAAGTAATCGTCACCCTCTTATTGACGATGTAAAAATAATATATTATGCTAAATGATCATCACCTTTTCAATAACGAACACCGTCATCTCTTAGAATGTGGTATAATTTTCTCATGAGCAAAAAAACTCATTGCTACATGAATATTCTTGTGTTTGAGAAACAATATCTTCTTATCTAAACGGTCAAGGTGAATTGACAATTTTTTGTATGATAAATTATTGTACTACATATTTTTTACCATCTTCGTTTATTTTTATTGATCTACTATACTAAAAATAAATGTTTAATAATACTGAATTTGGCTAGTTAAAAAAGTCAATGTTGTCTCTAATACATTTCACGAAGCATTATTCAAGGAGTAATACTGTCCTTATTACTCCTTCCGTTCTATATTAGCTGGTCACTTTTCATTTTAAACGATGCTTAAGGAATCATAAATAAGTAGATAATTAAACTAATTCACCCCTTAAAAAACTTCTTAGATTTTTACAAACAAATGAGAACACTTTTAAAAATAATAATTGTAAGGGTAATACAGAAAAAATTTAATTAATGTTCTCTTGATTTAGTAAGGTGGAGAACTAATATAAGACAATTGTTTTCAGTATAATGATCAACTAATATGAGACAGAAGTAGTGTTTATTACTCCCTCTATTTCAAAATAATTGAATTGTTGAGACATTCTTCATATTTCAAATTAACTTAATTATTCAATCTTAAGACTACTTTTAGCATACTCTTCCATTTTTACCCTTCATTTGAATTATCTTTGTGATGAATTCAAGAAACTTTAATTGTTTTGAATTATTTTCTTGTAAATTTCTCACATTAATGTGACTGGGATTTTCATATAAGAAACTCTATGCTATATTGACAAATTAATATTCCATCGTTGGAGTATACTCTACTTGTCATCTGCACAAAATTTAAAAGTAAATTAGTAGATTTTATGAAATTTGATTTTGAAGATTCGATTGAAATAGTTCACAATACTATCATAGATGAAGACTCAATTGATATAATTCAACATAAAAAAATTTAGTCATTTTTGTTAAGGTTTTACCACCCAAAAATTTGGTTTCAACCGATTTTTTTTAGTCATATTATGAGTTACCTATTGAATTTTATATTGGAAATGAATTAAAAATTTAGTTAGTACTGAAATTAGTTATTATGATCAATGTTTAGTTATTCTAAAGATTAATTTGACAAAAGGGTAAAAATGGAAAGTAATTTTTAATTTATATCCTAATTTTTTTTCTTAAAAGGTGTGAAACACCTCAACAATTGAATTATTTTGAAATGGAGAGAGTATTTTTTGAAGTATGTGCCAAGATAATACGTTAACAACTGTTGTTAGACGGAGAGAATAAATGTCTTAAATTTTATGTATTTTATGATTATTATTTTTATGACCTTCAATTATGATAGAGTATATTTTATTGTAAATAAAATATTGGTGTTAGACTAAAAGGCTTACTAGTGTATAATATGATACCGTAAACTAGAGGAACTCTTTTGTTCATTTACTAACTACACAATTAATATTATTAATCACATCCAAATTAAAGTCAACTTTTTTCAAAATCTGTTATTAATATGGACCAAATATGTGGAAAATAGCAATAAATTGGGTAGGCATGTGATAAATAATGTTACTCAAAAAAAAAAGAAAAAAAAAGAGAAAACTTCAAAAATAATTCCTTTCCACTATGATTAATTTCGTGTAAGTAATTTTTTAATAATTAGAGCCAAAATTCCATTTTTCACGAAATACCTTCTTTCCTTGACGTCCCAAAGTATCCCTTTCACACCAAGATCAATTTCGGAAGTTTTACTCACCCGAATTTGATTCCGTAAAACCTTACGGGTTTCATAATGTCTCGACTACAAGAAAATATCAATCAAGCCTAAACATTACACCACAACATTCTCGAATGGCCCTAGATCTCACCTAACTCGGATTCTGTCTGAGGCTGACCTAGCCTATAATTAAATATCAACCAAGCCTAAACATTACACCACACCATTCTCGAATGGCCCTAAACCTCACCTAGCTCGGATTCTGTCTGAAGCTGGCCTAGCCTGTGATTAAATATCAACCAAGCCTAAACATTACACCACATGACCATTCTCGAATGGCCCTAGACCTCACCGAGTCCAGATTCTGTCTGAGGCTGGCCTAGCCTAAAAATTCTATTAGACCTATTCATAACCGATCAAGACGGATCATTACAATTACTTTTAAACTTTTTAATAAAAATGGTGTGTGGAGATGATAAAACCAAAGAGAAATACTTTTTGTGAACAAAATCAAGTGGGTCAAAGTGTAATAACTGAATATGTAGGGTTTTTTTTAATAGATAAAAGCATGTTGGTGAAAGTGTAATAATTGAATATGTAGGGTTACAACTTACAAGTACCAAATAAATAAGAATCATATTAGTTTTGGACTTGAATTATCATGACATGACTTGATAATGTGAAAAGATGTTGGTTCAAAATGAAAAAAAAACAAAAACAAATCAAGAGTCGTAAATTTTTCCTACTTCTTTTTAGGAAACACCGCTTCATTTTTCATTAACATCACATGAAATCCAATACAAAATCATGAACAATTCTAGTCGCCTTCTAAAATCTCAGTATCTTGTAAATGATATTCTTCAATATCTTTTGGATCACTCGTATATAAATCATCATTTTTTGCAACATAAATTTTGGGACCAATAGTTAAGTCAAATGCGTAAAATAATATATGAATATTATGTTAAGTGATCTTCATCTTTTCACCAACGATCAAAATACATAAAAATTAAAGGGTGTTATTATGCTAAATGATCGTCACCTTCTCATCAACGAACACGTCATCTCTTAGTATAATTTTCTCATGAGCAAAACCACCTATACCTACATGAATAACTTTTAAAGTAAATCCCACTAAATCCTCTCTAACTTTTGTGTTTTAGAAACAATATCTTCTTTATTTTTTGAGTGAGATAATATATCCCTTTTGATCTCAAATCTAATGGTCATGATGAATTGACAATTTTTATGACAAATTATTGTATTACATATTTTTTTAAATGTCATAAATTTTATGTACTTTTGAAAAAAAGGTCATAAATGACCTTCAATTATGATACGTTTTATTTTACATAAAAGAATGGTGTTAGATTGAAAGGCTTACAAGTGTATAATAGTGACTAACCTGGATTAGATGGCTCAGATTCGAATTTTGGGTATAGAAAAAATTCTGTTGAGAGTGTCACTCCTGAATCAGCTCTGCAATGCAAGATTCAAATTTAATCAAGACTTCAATACAGTTTTCGAACACCGAATGAGAAATAAAATAAAAAAGTGAAAAAAATGTGCATAATAGTGAATGATACCGTAATCTAGAGGAACTATTTTGTTCATTTACTACGCAATTAATATTGTTCATCAAATCCAAATTAAAGTCAACTTTTTGAAATGTGGACCAAATATGTGGAAAATTGCAATAAATTGGGTAGACATGTCCTAAATGTAAAAAGTTTGATATATATCTATATATATACATATATATATTCTAATTTCTTCAAATTTTGTCTTTAGAGGCTTGTATGGAAAAATTAAGAATGCACCATTCATATATAGTGTTTAAATTTTATATACTAAAATAATACAAATATTTTTATATTATTAATATAATTTTAAGAGTAACAAATGTTCATATAAGTTTATTAATGATACAGTGTGATGATCATCTTTTTCTTTTACAGTTGCCATCGTCTTTGTCTTTCGGATGAGCGCTTGTAATAAACTTTTTGTATATTGAGTAAACCCTCTGCTATATAGGCTTTGTTTTCTAAAGATAGTTATTATTTGAATTTCAATTTTAAAAGTGAAACTCTATGATTATTTTCAAGTTTAATTTTTAGATTTTAAATTTATTTATATTTTACTTGACACCTTACTTAAATAGAAATAAATAAAATAATAATTTTATTATAGAGTAATAATAATAATAACAGATTCAATATAACTCTACAAGTAGTGTTTGGGGAGAATAGGATGTACGCATGCTTTTACCTTTGTGAGGTAAAGAGATTGTTTTTGCGAGATTCTCCGCAAGAAAAGTAATTTTAATTTTTACCTTATCAACCATTATTATTATAAGTCATCTAAATTGTTTTAAAAAATGAATAGTATTTAATAATAAGGATATAATAAACATAAATGAGTAGTACTCTCTCCAATTATTTTTATTTATCCACTATATTCAAAAATAAATAAATTTTTTTCCTTATCTAATTTAAAAATTCAAGAAATAATTTATCAACTTATATCTATTACATCCTTTATTCAGTATCCATTATTTTCAAATAAATATGGACGAAAGAGTATTTTATAAATATGCCCTTCCTTGTATCAGCATAATATAATTTTATTTTCCATTTTCAATATGTAAGAAAAGGACAAATATCTACTAAAACATAAAATAAATAAATAAATTTTCAATTATTTTAAAAAATAATAAATTGTGTGTGGAGGCGATAAAACCAAAGAGAAAATATTTGTTATGGACAAAAATATTCTAAATAATATTCAAACTATTTTCTAGTGCTTCACAAATTACAAGACACTAAAGTGAAACACTTCTTTTGCCACTTAGTCATTTTCATCACATCAAGATTTGGTCTTTTCTTTAGTCACATGCAAACTTCAACTCATACACTACCTACTTTTGTCTACATTAACATTTGAATTTGTTCATTTGTACCTCCGCGGCGGTCGTTTGATAGCCGGATAAGAAAAAATTATTAATATATTTTAAATATAATTTATATAATATTTGAATAATAGATAAAAAATAAGTTATTTAGGTATATAATTAATATAATATTTGGTATTCTTTTCGTCCTGCCGCCTCATATTGATTGATGATTTTTCATTTTGTCTGGTGCTTAAGAATCAGAATTAATGAGATAATTTTACCAATTTATCCCTTAAAAAACTTCTTGAAAATTTTACAACAAATGTGAATATTTTCAATAAGAATAAATTGTAAGGATAATATAGAAAAAATTAATTGATGCTTTATTCACTTAGTAAGGTGGACAATTAATATGAGACGATTATTTTTAGTATAATGATCAACTAATATGGAACCGAGGCCGGAGTAATTTAAAAATTCGTATAACTAATACATGTATAAGTTACGAGGGGATTTATGTATTATTTTATACAGGATAAAAAGTGGAATAACTAATACCTACATACAATAATACTCCTACATAGATTCAGTCATAACTAATCTCAACATCATTAATACATGCATAACTATAATCAGCTACCAAACAACCCCTTAACTCTTAAAAATTAGTATTTTTTACTCTCTCCGTTCACTTTTACTTGTCACTTATTCCTTAAATAGATTTTCACTTTTACTTGTCACTTATTCCTTAAATAGATTTTCATTTTTACTTGTCACTTTTGACATATCAAGAAAAGACAATCATTTTTTCATGTTTTACCTTAGCATTAAATTGTTCTCCGAATCATTTTCCAAGAGTTAATACTAAACGTCAATTAATAGAGGTAGTGTGGTAAAATAATTATATCAATAATTGTTTTTTTAATGGGCGTGTCAAGTCAAACAGTGACAGGTAAAAATGAACGAAGGGAGTATTACATTACAATATTAGAAATAAGTCAATTTTCGATGAATGTTCCGTTAGTAAATAACTTGTTGGAGATAATTACGACAGTGTTTTTATTGTAATGTAATTTTTTCGATGGATTTTCGACGAGTCCAACGGAGTTCTTTCTTTTGGAGTTGTGGTGAGATCTTGCTTTTCAGATCGTCATTAGTCTCCATCTATTATTTAAAGTCTTTAACTTTCTTATCGAAAACTTGAGATGTATTTCAGATTCTAGAAATGTATTAAATGCTCTTTCTACTAATACTATCAAGTTTTGGGATATAATTCTTTGTTATTTTTTTCTATCGTTTGTGGCCTGACTTCCCTTCGAGAGTCTTGTAAGTGTGATTCTTTCAGCTTCCACACAATTTTAAAATTCTCAAAACGTGTGTCATCATGACCTCAACTTTTGAATCGTGATAGTGAGAGGGGCGCATACATATCATTTTCAACGAATCCCATCCTTCCCAACCTAACTTACAACATCCATTTAAATACTCCATCCGTTCAACAATAGTTGTCCAATATACTAAAAACAGTTGTCTAATAATATTTGTCCAATATAAAAAATCAAGAGATAATTTCTCTCTTGTGTCTATTTTACTCTTGTTATTAAATGGACAACTATTGTTGAACAGAGAAAATAACTACATAAAGTAATAACAACTAAAAATATCATTAATAAGATCAATTTAATAAAATATATCTCTAATTAAAATCTTATTAAATGATATGTCAGATCAATAGAAGCCGATTAAAACATATCATACAATTTTATTATTTTTTCTATACCATCCTTGAGACTAGTTTGGTACGAGAGATAACATATAACTAATCTCAAAATTAATTTTAAAATAAATTTATCTCAAATAATTAATTTTGAAATAATTTATTTCGAGATAATTAATTTTGAAATACACGTTGTCACATTATTTTTGGGGAGGGGGGAGGGTAGGGAAAGATATATATATATTTTTTTAATTTGAAAAACCAAGATTTATAATGACGTGTTGAACAACCAATAAAAGAATGACACGTAAACTTCTTAAGAGCTTGTTACGTTTAAAGCATGCATGTGATTTGTATAAATAATTAAAAAAAACAAGTGCCGTAGCCTCTTTATAAATATAACACCAAACATTATATTTTTTATTATCACAATAAAAAAGAAAAGAAAATTAAAATATTCTCTCTTTGTTTTTTCATAGAGAAAGAGAGAAAGTAGAGAGAGAGAGAGAGGGTGTGGGGTGAAGGAGGAAGAGGGTGCTTTTGCTTTTCTCGAGGTAATTTTTTTTTTTCTTTGGATTTTCAAGATTTGTTTATCTGCATTTAGAAATTATTGATTTGAGAAGGCTTGAGGGTGTTTGATTTGATGTGTTTTTTCTGGGGTGAGTTTTTTTTAATTGATTTTGGTGAAAAAATCACTTTTTTTTACAGAAATCCGCAGCCGCTAGCCTTTGGGTATCTTTTGGGTGTTTATGGTGGAAAAATCAGATTTTTTTTGCTCCAAGAATGATTTCTATTATGAAATCAAGCTTGATTTGAAGTGGGATTGTGTTTTTTTGATTGATTTTTGTATGTTTATGGTGGAAAAATCAGTTTTTTTTTTTTTTTAAAGCTAGATTCAAAGTGGGGTTTTTATGGGATGAGTTTTTTTGATTGATTTTTGTGTGTTTATGGTGGAAAGAATAGATTTTTAGCTCTAAGGATTGGTATTTATGTACCTGCATTAATGTTAGTTTGTTTCATGGTGTAAAAATTGGATTTAAAAAAAATTGATTTTGGTGGAAAGATAAACTGCTTTCACAGGGCTGAGCTAGCAAGAATGAATCCCACGGAGAATTACACTTTTAATACATGGTTAAAAAGCTTCTTTATGTGTTTTACTTTTTATATTTAGAACGTTTTTAGTGAAAATTCTAGTTCCGTTATGAGTTGGATTGTTGTTTATATCGCCCAGATCTGTAATTGGTTGCAAAAAAAAGAGGATAGCATCTTTAAATTTCGATTTATTGTCTTTTTGTTTGATTCTTTGCATGCATGAGCCACTTGTGGTTTTTATTTTTGGGTGTTTGGTATTTTTGTCTGATTGAGAAAGTACAATTTTTTCTCTAATTTTAGGTATTTTTTTCTCAATTTGAAAAGTTTTAGGGGTAGAAAGATGAAAGTTGAAAACTTTTGTGGCTGCTGGTATAGTCCAAATCTACATTATTTTATATTGAAATAAAAGTAAAAAGATTTGACTTTTTTATGATGTGTTTGCTTAGATAAAGAAAGGATTTCATTTTCTTTAAATCATTTAATTTGGATTTGCTTTGCTTTTTTTACATCTTTATGTTGGTTGTTGTGATTTTGACACCTTTTTTTAAAATCTAAAAAGGAAAAAAAGTGATATATAGTTCACACGGAAACATATTCCGTGTTGGCAGGGTTCGAAAAAGGGTCACACCCAAAGGGTATGATGTAGACAGCTTACTCTAACGTAAGCATTAGTAGCTGTTTTCATGACTCGGACTCGTGATACATAGTTCACATGGAAAGACAACTTAATTGTTGGTCATATTTGATTAGATTCAATGTACCCCTTTTTATGAAATTATTTGTTATATGTACAGCCACTTTAAGTTTTGCCTTAGGTTCTTTGTATCTTATTACCTTAGGGTGGGGACATATGAATTGTTAAAGTACATAGGAATTATTAGTGTGTTACTCCTTTAAGTGGTTAAAATTTACTATAAGTGGTCCTATAGTTTGAATGGTTCCTTCAATGGGGTTGGATTAGGTTGTGTGTATCTCGACTATTATGATAACCTTTTACCAACACAGACCAGGTAATTTTGCCCACGGCCCACCAAGCCTTGGCTATATAGGAAAAGAAAACTCCTCTAGCACCAACACATAACGGGTAATTCCTTTCACCAAAACGTAGGTGTATGTGATGAAATCACGTACCCCACCGTCCCAATTTATGTGATACTCTTACCTTATTTTTATATTTAGTAATAATTCAACTTTAAAGGGTTCATTGGTGACTTATTTTAAGCAAGTTTCAAATACTTCGTGCTCAGTCAAACAACCATCAACGAAGGGAGTAGCAATTTAACTTTAAAATGGTTATTTTATCCTTAATGAAATGATTTCTATCTGCACAAATAGTTAGGACTTATTTTAGATTATAAGTTTCGGAAAGTCTTCTGTTCTTTCTTAAACTCCGTGCCTAGATTGAGACTATGGGAGCAAGTATTTTCTCTTAGCTAGGATTTGTGATGTGTAATTAATGTTCTTTCTTAAAAAAGAGAGAATTTTGGGGTATGTTATTTTTGTACTTTGTGAAATCTTGTTTGGATAATTCTTTTTTCTACTTACCACCAAAAAAGATTTTTTATTTTCTCTCTTCTTCTATGTAAATGCCCAGGTGGACCCCTATAAGATTTTATTACTGTAGTAGTGGTTGAAATTTAATTAATTTTGCTGTCTAATTGGTTGTTTTGTGATGTTATTAAAACTAGTTTACCCTATATAATAAATCAATTAATATATGAGGGTCTAATGGTCATAGCATATAGCTAATTAAAGTAACCTTCATTGTTGTTGAGTTGAATTATATCTTTTTTGATTAGTTGCATAAATGTTGTACTTTGTTGAATTTGAATGATCTAGAAATAGTACAATAATGCGTCGAAATGAAAGTTACATATATACAACGCTAGGTGATTTCTTTTCTTCTGGCCTGTCCTATTCTAAGTCAACTCTAATATTAATTATTGTAACTTGATCAAGATGTTAATTGTGTAAAATATGTTGTTTGACTAATTATTTGTTTACAGCTAGTGAGAAAACATTATTTTTTGGCATAATTGATCAGTGAGAAGATTTTATTTTGTAGGGGCCTAATAGTTTGGTGAGAATGTCCATTGAGTTATTTATTTATGCATTTGAGAAATGTTTTTGTGAAGGAACTCTTATTATGTAATAGACTTCATGTTCAATTATTTAGCTGTGAAAATTGGCCTAATATACTTTAGGTGTTAGGTACAATCTACTTCCTGTTGAAGTGACGAAAACTTAATGATTGATGTCAATTTTCTTCTTGCACATACATAAATTAGGTTCATGTATGTGTGTGTATATGAAAGGATTTCAATTCGTTCACGCTTTCTCCCTATCCGATAGAGTTGGAGCGGGAGGTGAGATTGAGGGATTTTTACTATTACTTATCTCAGTTTATGCATCTGTTTTCTACATATGGTTAAGACACTGCATATTGTTTGAAATTTAAATTTAGAAACTTCACTTCTTCTAAGCTAATAGTAACCGACTTTTCATGCAGTTATAATCATATCATTGTTCATTCATGGAAATTTGTGGTTATGACTAATGTTTTCTCATTATACTAATGAGAGGCTAGAAAAAATATATAAGTAGGTGAGGTCTTAGCCTTGGTGATTTTTTTCCATCTGTCCTATGTTGCTAGTGGGATTTGACAAGTATTTCGTGGAATTAGTCGAGGAGCGTGAAAGCTGGCTTGAACACCACGGTTATAGAATAAGAATCATAGGTTGTACCGACAAACAATGGCAGGGAGCTGTTGGGCAGAAATGGTGAAAACAACAACTAATGCTGAAGGAATATATTGCAAGTTTTGGACTTGAATTATCATGACAGTGACTTGATATGTCCATTTATTAGTATTATTATTAGCTGTAATGGGTTGAGAGTGTTTGTTGCTTGCATACTGTGTGGTCCAATGTGCATGATGTGGCCTATCATGTTTCTTGCATTTCTGGCCTCAATTTTTTGTTTTGGAGTTTTATGTGGACCGCGTCGCTATGGTCCTCATGTTTCTGTCAGTTGATTGAATTGTTGATTTGGTATAATTTCCCTGCCAATGATGGTTTGATCTCTAAATCAAGACCTTACATGAAAGATAGATTAGGGGGATCATACCTCGTTCGGTCAGCGATATTTCAGGCTAGATTAGAAAATAGTAACTCAATTCTTTGATGCATTCATTTGTTTAGGAATTGAGCCTAACGTACAGTTTGCAGGTTTGGGATTGAAGAGGCGGCGTAGCGAAAATGGGAGCTGGTGGTCGTATGTCTGCTCCAAATGGCGAGACTGAAGTAAAGAAGAATCCTCTTCAAAAGGTCCCAACCTCGAAGCCCCCTTTCACAGTTGGTGATATCAAGAAGGCTATCCCACCTCACTGCTTTCAAAGGTCTCTCATCCGCTCATTCTCCTATGTTGTGTATGACCTCATACTCGTCTCCATCATGTACTACATTGCAAACACTTACTTCCACCTCCTTCCATCACCATATTGCTACATTGCATGGCCTATTTACTGGATTTGCCAGGGTTGTGTTTGCACTGGAATTTGGGTTAATGCCCACGAATGTGGCCATCACGCCTTCAGTGATTACCAATGGATTGATGACACCGTTGGACTTATCCTTCACTCTGCTCTGTTGGTGCCGTACTTCTCTTGGAAATATAGTCATCGTCGCCACCACTCCAACACTGGCTCCCTTGAGCGTGATGAGGTCTTTGTGCCCAAGCCAAAATCCCAGCTCGGATGGTATTCCAAGTACTTGAACAATCCACCAGGCAGGGTTCTCTCACTTACAATCACCCTCACTCTTGGCTGGCCGTTGTACTTGGCCTTCAATGTATCTGGCAGACCTTATGACCGATTTGCATGTCACTATGACCCTTATGGCCCAATCTACAACAACCGCGAGAGGCTACAGATCTTCATTTCTGATGCTGGTGTTCTCGGAGTTTGTTATCTGCTATACTGTATTGCCTTAGTGAAAGGTCTAGCTTGGCTAGTGTGCATCTACGGTGTACCCCTCCTCGTCGTGAACGGCTTCCTTGTCCTGATCACCTATTTGCAGCACACTCACCCATCATTGCCTCACTACGATTCAACTGAGTGGGATTGGCTAAGGGGAGCTTTGGCAACCTGTGACAGAGACTATGGCGTTCTAAACAAGGTCTTCCACAACATCACAGACACTCATGTGGTGCACCATCTGTTCTCAACCATGCCACACTACAACGCGATGGAGGCAACCAAAGCAGTCAAGCCACTACTCGGAGACTACTACCAATTCGATGGAACCCCGATTTTCAAGGCAATGTGGAGGGAAGCTAAAGAGTGTCTCTACGTCGAGAAAGACGAATCATCTCAAGGCAAAGGTGTCTTTTGGTACAAAAACAAGCTCTGAAACACTAGAACAGAAACTCAGCTTGCTTTGAATTGGTCTTTGGTGTAATGTTTGGTCTGTGTCTTAAGTAAGTATTTTGGATTTAAGTTAATTTAGCTAAATGTGTTGTCTTTGTTACTAGGGGAGGTTTATGTTTGATGAAATTTTTGATAAATAAAAGGGAAAAAATTTAGAAAAATATAAAGAGGATTAAAGTGCATCCTCCACCTCCTCTTGGTATGTAATGAACTACCAGTTTTATTATAAGTGGTTGTGTTTGTGTCTACAATTGGATTAGAAGCATTTTTTCCTTTTTCAGAGTTGATGCACAAAATATTTCGCGTTCACGATGAGGAAGGATTGCATTCATTAACTCGAACTTTTCGTAACCTATAAGTTACGTCAAAACAAAGTATTTTACATTCACATAGGGTATGAGGAAGGATTGCAATTTAAAAAACACTGACATGTTTTTCTGTATTGAAAAAAGCAAACTAAAATATGTCATTATTTAAAAAAAAATTCTCCATTTTACCTTAGTAATAGTTGTTCTTGAAGACCATAATCACCTCAATTATGGCACATAAATATGTAGAGTTTTTTATTTTTATCCATGCCCCAAGAAGCTCACCTCTCGTTCCCTAGGTGACTTGAACTCATAACCTTAAGGTTGGAACTGAACTCGAGATTATATCATAAGACATACATAAGGGCAAAATAATCAAATACCCCTCCTAATTAATATTTTCTTAAAGGACGTGTAATGATAAACACGATAATTAATTTGACACGGAAGGAATACTAATGACTGTGGAGAACAAGGACATTTTGGTCTTTGTATTAAGGTAGGGGTATTTATGTCTTTGCACAAAATATAAACTTCTAGAAATTATTTCTCTTCAAATGTCTAATGGGCCTATTGGGCTTGGGCTCAGAGTTGATTGGGTTACTCTTTTGGGCTTCTATTTCATGCTTTGGATTTTTTGGGATTATTATTTGAAGTCATAACTATAGTGTATATAGTTTGCAAATTTAGCTACTTCGAAACCAACTTCAGATATACGCGATAAAACTACAAACAATCGTGTTTGATGTTTGGTAGCAAAGTTTCGATATTCTTATCTAAATACATTTTTTCATATTATGAAATTTCACTTTTATAAGATCCGACTTTCTTTTTTATAGTAATGTCTGTCTGAACTCTAACTTTCGAGAAATTCACTTATTTTATTACGAGGTACCACGAATGAAACAATTCTTTAGCAATATTTCACTTTTTGCATCTAAGAAAATAATTATTTAACATTATTTCACTTATATCTAGAATAAACATTATTATTTCATTCTAATGTTCCAAATTAAACTCAAACAAATTATGGAGTTTGATGTGACATTGTTGAATAAAAATATGATAATTATAGATCCAAATCACGTGGGGGATATTTGTTACTAATTAAATATTAATGAATGATGATTCTAAAGAAATATTAAATTACCTTTATTTCTTTATAATATAGTAAGGCACGTGAATGTCATAAAGTTATTGAGTCGTGATAAAGCTTCTTACTCTTCCATTCACACTCACTTTTTACCTTTTTTTTGGCACTCGATGTTTGATGTTCGATATTTATAGTGGAGCTCGATAAAATTTAAATTCATATTAGAAAGTCTCATTTTGGGGTAAAGCGTTTCCTAACAAAGATGACTCTTCACCGTTAAAAATAAAGGAGTACTTACCACTCTACCACAATCTTTGTTGGTCACTTTTTACCTGTTTATTTTGTCTTGACATGTTTCAATTTTGTTTTTCATATTTAATTTTAGAATTTGTTGAAATTTATTTTTAGTTTATTATTTGGTGTTCGATACTGTATTGAAACTTGATTAATTCAGATTCACATATTGCATGACCTAGTAGTTTCTAAATATATTTTTTCCATCAGAATTTAAATTCAAGACATTTAGTTAAGGATGAAGCTCATTCTACCACAACTCACGTCGATTTGCTGAGATATTTATTCAACAAATTAACCTCACTTGGTTACTGATTTGATCGATTTATATGCCGGTCAAGCAAGAAATGGCGTGTTCATAATTATTTGCAAAATTTTATAGCTCAGCGGTTTAATTATCTGATTTTTTTATCTTGTTGATTAGAGTTTGAATCTCCACTTTATAATCTCTTCTCTCATTTTCCCTTTCCTTACGTTCGATATAATAATAATAATAATAATAAAAGATTTCAAACCTCAAATATAAAATGCATATCCTAGTTTGGCACCAATCAATTAAAGGTTTCTCCTAACCAAGAAAATTTATATATACAATTAAATATTGTAAAGAGTTAAATAATATCTTTTATTGAAAAAAATTAAGAAAACAAGTTGAGGCGAATTTATCATATCACTATCCAAGAATTTCAATATTTGAATTGAGGTTTCAAATAAAATCAGACGTGAAGTCTTATCAAGTAACTTTTATGATATTTTTAAGGATCTTATCAATAACCTACTATGCTTGTCAAATTAAATTTTAACAAGAGATGATTAAACACGACATAGCGTGATTTTAACTCATCAAAGTTATGACCTTAGATACGAAGATTGCAGCGCGATTTCAACTCATCAAAGTTATGACCTTAGATATGAAGATCGCGAATTAAAGTAAAATATTAATAAATAATTATGTTATAACTCGATTTTCGACAAAACTTTTGAGTATATTGTAATATTAGTCTTATACATATATTTTCTTTTCAGTTATCACATTTTTATATTACTATTACTATTTCTTTTCTTTATAGGCTCTATGCAAACAACCTTCTTTATTGATTGACACATTTTATTGTCGTATTATTTTTTCTTTATATGCTTTGCACTGCCTTTTTTATTGATCGACATGTTTTATTTTTATATTCTCTTTGTTGTATATTTATAAAAATAAAAATAATATATATATTATTTATTATTTCTAAATTCCACTTATTATATTATTGTAATTATGTCATTTTTTTTTCTTCATATTTCAAGAGTCCAATTAGTCGGTGTACCACGTGAATAAAATGTTAACTTATTCATTGTACCTGTGGAATCACATGCATTATTGTCCTTTTTTCTGAACAAATTTAAATTATTATCAATTATTTATTTGCACCACCTACTACCATATTGCTTCTTCCCCCACCTACCAACCAAACCTTTTATATATTAATTTTTTTTTTGAAATACGAGAAAATCGTTTGAGATATGATTTGGATATATTTTATATCGATTTAAAATTGCTTTTGTAAGTCTAAAATTTTGATACTTAAAGATGTTAAAAAAAATTGCGTAAATTTATATTTCGTAAATAATTTGGCCTTTTCTTCCGGCCTGACCTAGTAAGAGTAGGTGTGCATTAAATTATGTAAATTAAAATCGTATGAAAGGATATTTTCTTTCAAAATCTATAATTTATATTTATATAGATGCAAATTTAATGAAAGATAAAATACAATGAAAAAAAATATCATATATATAGAAATATCTACTAGTTGAAAATATATTGTTATAGAAATTTTAATATTGATTATCAGAATTATGGTTATTTTTTTAATTATATATTAAACTTTTATTGTGTAAAATGATGATTATGTGAAATAAATTTAAAAGAAAAAGTAGATTTCTATATCGGTCCTAATTTATTTGGGGTTAAGGCAAAATTATTGTTATTGTTAATTTATTCTATAATTTCAATTTCAACTTGAAAAATAATAATTAAAGTTTGAAAAACAGATTTATAAGTATTTTAAGTTTTCATTCATAAAATTTCATTATTTTTCATGTTCATTCCATGGCTATAATCCGTAACTATAGATTAAATTGACTTTAAATATTTGACGTTTGTAAAAATAATGTGTCATTTACTACTACTTTTTTTTCTAGATTTACCTAATTCTTTGGCTAAATAATTTTTCATTGATGTTTGTAAAATTAAATTAATTAAGAATTTTTTTTTGTTTTTAAGGAAACATAACTTGTTCTGACATTGTTTGTCTGGATAATTTTTAATTGTTACTTTCTAATATAAAAAATATATTATACTAAATAACATGAAAAAACAATTCCTAAAAAGACGAAACTATTATAGTGAAATTGTTGTGGATAATGGTTCTTATAATTTTAAAAATAATGAGTACTTTATTGAAAAAATATCAGACATGATCAGTTAGGAATGGATATAATTAGTCATTTTGGAAGAAATAATATTTTATGCAAGTGGATCTATATGACATTGAATTATCTCAAACTAGATCTAAAAAATTATTTTTGTATATATAGATGGTTAATATCCCTTCATAGTATAAACCCTTCATTAGTGAAAAAATGGTAATTATGAAGATGCTCATGATGTTAGTGGTGGCTGCAATTTTATTTTGCAGCCACCACCAAGTGACTGCGGCGAAAGAAGTCGCCGTGGTCGATGAGGGAAATGAGTCACTACTAAGCTCATCCCCATTTGATTTTCTATGTCAACATTTGTCGTGGACGTATCCTTGGCCACAATCATGCCATCCTCCAAGGCCTAGGCCAAGGCCACGACCACGACCACGACCACAACCATGCTCACCACCACCAAGATCACCACCACCTCCCGCCCCGGCAACGACTTGCTCGGTGAGTGACCAACAACAAGTGAAGACATGCATGTTCAAGACAACTTCAATCGATGCATGTTGCCCTATATTCAGAAAGATACTTGGAACTAGTTGCCCTTGCTATAAGTATGCTGAGGATTTGGACAATCAGATCTTGATCACTCTCGAAGCTTATTGTGATGTCAGTACCCCCTGCAAGGGTGTGCAAGTAAGTCGACGTCAACCATTGTTTAGGATTTTGATCCACTCTTTTATTTATGAACACATTCCTAATGTTGTATTATGTTAATTAATTTCAGGTGATTAAGCTATCCAAGAATGAGTCAAGATGAAGTTTTTGATGCTTAATTGTTTCAGATCTTGTTTTAGATTATTTTAGTTTCTCTTTATGTTGAAAAGTCTCAAGCTAATTAATTACTATGTTATAATACTAAGGGTACACTTGTTGTAATTGCTCATGAGCAATTTTAGTAGTACAAATAAAGATTTTTTTTGGTTGACTTGAGTGACTAAAGATTTTAATATTGAATTATTAAAAATAAGTTAATAAATAATTTATATTTTGCAATTTCACTCAAAATATTAGTTTTTCTTTCTTAAGAAATTAAAAGTCATTTTTTTTTGTAGTTATTTTACCCAAAAGGTCATTCATATCGAATTACTTTTTAATGATGTAAGCACATCTGATTTTTAGGTAAAACATCAAATCAAACCTATTTTAATTAAAATTGAACAAATACCCTATCGTTAAATTACGTTAATATGTTGAGCAAATTCTTTTTTTCTATCAACAAATAATAAATTTTTAGCAATATGAACACGCAACGTCTTGATTTCGTGACCTAATTTTGGATCATAAAGAGTCAGAAATAAATTATTTTATCAAAATGTATAAATTTTTTATTCTTTAATTAAAAAATCAAGTGTCAAATGTCAATATCATTAAATGGATTTGGATGTATCATTTTTTCGATTTGAGTGGCCTTTTGAGCAAAATAATAAAGGATAAGTGATTGTTCTGATTTTTTTATTTTTTATTTTTTAAAAAAAGAATAATGATTTTTTTTAGTTAAATAGCACCAAATACAAAAGAAAAAACGAAAAATCAGATTTCATTCTACTATTTTCAATAATTGAAATTAACAATTTAAATAATGAACTCTTGAATTGGATACATAAATAATATGTTCAAACACAATTAGTAAAAGAGAAACTTTCGCAAATAACAATTATAATAAACTTAATTATGTTCCATAGCTATAGTTTGTATATTTACAGACTGTAGCTAGAGTTTAAGCTGCCTCGTTTGTATAATTCGCGGATTTGTATAATTCGCGGATTTGTATTATTTGCGGGTACATTTGTATAATTCATTTATTTTTGTATAAACTCGAAATAACAAATTTATACAATTACAAACATCAGAAGTGTAAAAAGTTATACAAATTATGAATTATACAAACATGTGAATTATACAAAACTAAAAAGTTGAGCCGCGTAATTATAATTAAAAGTAGGTCGTAAATTGTAATTAAGACAAATTATAGCTATGTTAAGTAATTAACTAATATATGTTTGCTTATATGCGTATTTTTCCCTTAGTAAAGATAGTTCATGAGAATTGAGATTATATATTTCTTTGAAATATGTTACATTAGTCATGGGGATTTGTGCCGTCTAATCGATATTTTTTTTGAAATTCGATTAATTCAAGTTCACGTCTAAAAGTTATGTTAGAATTCTATAATATAAAATAAATAAATAAATAAACCTAATCGTTTGCACGTGGTGAGCCAGTACAATGTCCCTATCAAATAAAGCACACATTTAAAATGAAACTATAAAATAGAATTTCATGATCAAAAGATGATAATAATAATGAAAAATAATAATGAGTTTAACAATGTAAAAAAAAAATTAAATTGTAAAAGATCAAGATTTAAACCTAATGTGTTTGACATTAAAAATTTAATATTAAAGATCATATTTTGATTCGATGCATTCACTCATAATTAAATAGCAAAAAAAATTCAAATTAGTAAAAGAGGAGATTTGGGTGCCTATAGAAATGTCGAACGGACAGATGTCTCCATTCAAGCATTATTAGAAAAAATAGTAAATACATAGACACACAAATATTTATATATATTTCGTATTGAAAAATACTAAATTTATTTGAACTAATAATATATCATAAGAGTGTGGGGATATGAGTTCGATCTAATTTAATAATTTAATTTAAATCTTATATTTATTTGTCAAATAAGGTAAAAAATTTAAAATAAATAAAGCTAAATTAGCCAAATACCTCTTATTTAATAGTGTTTTATAAAAGAATATATATTAGGCTAACATATTACATGACAAATAAATCCTAAAAGAAATGGATATTGGTTATTGAGTCATTTTGAAAGGAATCAATAATTCCTTGGGTTCAAGTTTTGATTATGAATTTTCTTTTAATAGGAAGCATTTTTCTTCAAATAGAGTCGAACGTAACATAAATTCAAAATAATCAAATTTTAACACAAATATCAAATATCGAGTAAGAAATAACAATAAAAAAAGAATTAATAATTATAACTATTTTTTTCAAAGCACGTGTATCATGATGCTAAATTAATCATTATACACCATTTATTAAAGCCACACCTATCTTTTATGTAACACCCCATATTTTTTAAGCTAAGATTCGAACCATCCTTCGTTGTGAGTAAGATTTTACCAAGGAATTTAAAATTTCTTAAGTGTTAAGGTCACTAGATGTAGCACCTTGAGTTCCAAAAAGAACAAAATTAGAAATAACAAAATTTGAAATTTTGCAAGTTATGCTTAAGTTATGAGTTTTGGGTCAACTTCAAATGATCATAACTCTCAGTACAGGATGAGTTAGGTGGGCTACAAGATAGCTAATGAAAGGTCTTTGAATTATCTTTCAAACGCACCGAGTTTGCTTTGAGAGGAGTAGTATCTTCAAGTTATAAGTCTTGAGTATTGAGTTCATAATC
>JAJONR010012063.1:0-18481 GCA_029582245.1 Solanum etuberosum | reverse complement strand
CCTTGATCCTTTCCTCTTTTCTCCTCTTTTCTCTTCTTGAACTCTCAACTAAAACCCTAGGCATATATTAGGATTATAAAACTGAACCTAATAGGATTAGACCCTTAAAAACTTACTAAAAATGAATTAAATCTGATCTGGTAAGGAAAAGATCAAAATACCCCTTACTGTTTTCGGGTAACTTTCCTTATCTGGACACCCTAATTTCAAAGGGGCGTATCTCACTCATCCGACCTCGAAACTTAGCAAACTTGGTGGCGTTGGAAAGATAATTCAAAGACCTTTCATTTGATACCTTGTAGCCCACATAAATCATCTTGTACTGAAGGTTATAGTTGTTTGAAGTTGATCCAAAACTTATAACTTAGGCATAACTTGCAAAATTTCAGATTTTGCTATTTCCAATTTAGTTCTTTTGGGAACTCAAGGTGCTACATCTAGTGACCTTAACACTTAGAAAAAATTTAAATTCCTTGGTAAAAACTTACTCACTATGAAGGATAGTCCAAATCTTAGTTCAAAAATTTTCTGGGGTGTTAAAATATCTCCCCCTTGGGATCATTCGTCCTCGAATGACGGCTGGACTGGGTATGGAACGGGTTACTCTTACTAAGGTCTGAGTCTAATGGTATGCTCTTACTATATTAACGCTTAACCCAAATCCTTAGGTTCGGGTTCTATACCTTTCTATAGGGAATCTCATCCCAAGACTATTACTCCTTACCACCACCATATTGGGCTCATATCAAGAACCACCTAATGTTTAACAACACCACATTCAAGCTTAGTACTCTAACAACTCCATGGACTCCTTATAACCAGCTCCTTAGGAAATTCTCAATACTTGACTTGATTTCTCATCTTGTCATCTCCCCCTTAGGTCTAAAGCTGACACTTAAAAGCTATGGACCTATTCCATCATTCCTAATTGGTCTACATCCGCTTTTAGTCTAACACTTGGGAGAAGATTATCTCATGACTACCGAACTCTCCATAAGTAGGTACTAAGACTTCTTTCTAAGGCTTTTCTGTTAACCTATTCTGATTACATACCCTTTCGATACGCCTCTTAATGCTCTTTTCACTCTTGTGACTTAGCCACACTTCACTGCCCTTAACTGAAGGTTAGGGTCTCTCACTTGTACCACTCATATCTATTGCAGGTAATCACCTCATTTCCTCACCTACTCTATGTCAAGTCTACCAGATCAAATCCAAAGACTAACATCATCACCCTCATGTTGTCATTCTTTCGATCATGACACTCATCTCAAATTCAAGCTTAATGTTCATTACCTACACAATGACACTTCACCACAAACTCTTTTCTAGCTACAACACGCTCTACCTCCTATGATGGAATCTTCACAACTCATCACTTTTTAGTCTACCCATAAGGGAAAACTCCTCATCAACAACTTACTGGGTGCATGACTATAATAACATAATCTTCCTTATCACTATCTCCCTTTCATAGATCTCTATAGCTCTGCATACTTTCCTCTAACTCTGGGCACTTTCACTACTACTGCTCATGATCTCGTAACTTATGCTACCTTTTAGGGTGAAAATACTACCCAAGCTCTAAATATACTTTCTCATAAGGATCTCAACTGAAACAAGGCTTAGGGAAGAGAATACAACTCGCTTTTAGCTCAAATGCACGATTCATATGAATATGGGTGCATTCCTCTGAAACTGAACACTTACTCACTCATGGGCTTCTCTCAAGACCCTCTGGAGTCACATGACTTCCTCAAGACTCTTGCTAAGAATAACTCATCCATAAAGGACTGACTTTTCTGTTCAACCACCTCTATTATGAAGGGTAGTCGAATGAATCTGAGAAACGCACGAGTATGAATAAATCTCTATGACATAGCTCTATTGCACGATTAAGAGTATAAAAGGAAGGAAACTTTCCCTAAATGTATGTAGTCACTTATTTATAGAAGTGGAGCCCTCACAACCATAAATAAGATCCTACTTGACACGGCTTCATAGACACCTAGGAGACTTGAACTCTGTGCTCTGATACCAAGTTTGTCATGACCTGAGCCTACACCCTGGACGTGGCCGGCAATCGAGAACCATTTCTGGTCCCCAAGCGAACCCTCATCTTGGCTGACTACTAGCGGAAGACTAACTCAAGCATACAAAGCTTTAACTCAAATGATTTACTCTGAATAAAATAGAATATTCAACTAGCCAAAAATAGGCAACTCAAGTCTTTAAAACATTTAACAAGATAAATGAAACAGACTTCTCAAACTCTACTGTCTATCTATGAAGCCTCTAAATGACAAAGATGGAAGTCGGGACAAGACCCACGACATCGTGACAATACTGAAAGTAAATGGAATCCTCCGGAAGTAAGGAGGCTCACCATAGCTAACTAGAACTCCATGTAGTATCAACAAAGCTCATGTTGATGATCCTGAATACCTGTAACTGCATCATGAAATGATGCAGGCCAAATGGCTAAGTACGTGGAATGTACGAGCATGTAAGGGGAGTTCTAAAGCATAAACATAAGCTTGAACTTGATAATAAGGAAACATACTTACCTCCTCTCAACTCACTCAACTCCACTCAACTCAAGAATAAGATACTCAACTCAAACGTTAGATACTCAACTCAAAGGTATGATACTCAACTCAAAGGTATGATACTCAACTCAAAGGTACTGATACTCAACTCAAAGGTACTGATACTCAACCCACGCTGCCAGAACTTTCCTATACTCAAGAATAAGATACTTACCTCCTCTCAACTCACTCAAATCCACTCTACTCAAGAATAAGATACTCAACTCAAAGGTTAGATACTCAACTCAGGGATATGATTCTCAACTCAAAGGTATGATACTCAATTCAAAGGTATGATACTCAAGTCAAAGGTAATGATACTCAACTCAAAGGTACTGATACTCAACTCAAAGGTAAAGAAACAATAAAAGATGCAATATATAGAAAGCTTTTAAAACAGTAGAAAGCAACTCAGTATATTAAAGAATACAATAACAACTCAATTTATATATAATAAAATATAATATAACTCTGTGGGAGTTTCTCTAACCGACAACCATCACTATGAGTTATGTGATGATACAGCGTCTCGCCCACGCTGCCAGAACTGTCTTATACTTTGCCGGGGTATAGAAACTCTCAACTAAGTGGATCCACTAGTCTATGCTAAAAGCATTAAGGAATCAACTCAAAAATATGACCCTTTTTTACCCATGATGGCTACACGGTTTATGGAGACTTTGAATTATCTGAACTCAACTCGTCCCCATATCGGTGCTCAAATTGCTTAAAACTCTTTTGGAAATCTCAGTTTCCTCCTCTTTGAAATTTGATAACATTTACTCTTGGGAATACTTAGTTCCCATATATTATTTTAAAGAAAATGAACTCGACTTTACTCTTTCTCAACTCAATTGCTCAAGTCTTAAAACAATTTTAGAAAAAAATTTGTAAAAGTCTTCTCAGAATAAAGTTCATGCCGAATTATGGACGTGAACGACTCAATTTAAGGTTTTCAATAAGCACAACGAGAACTCAATACTCGAGACTCAACAACTCAGAACTCAAGAACTTTATTGGTAATACTCATTTCAAGAATGCTCGACTCAAAGGGTTCATGAGGAATTATGGGCATGGACTACTCAACTCAAGGACTTAAAGATACTTATCATCTCAAGACTACTCGACTTATAGGGTTCATGCAAAATCATGGGTATAAACTACTCAACTCAAGGACTTCATGGGTAGCATGTAACAGTCCCATGTTTAGGTATATAATCTCGGAAGGGTTAGGAACTCGATACTCAAGGCTTGGAACTTGAAGATACTACTCCTCTCAAAGATACTCAACTTATGGAGTTCATGCAGAATTATTGGGCATGAACGACTCGACTCAAGGGTATGAATAACAATATTGAACTCATGTATAAGACTCTTCTCATTATCATACTTACTTCCTCAAAATTTAGTTCAAATCAATAGTTGATCTCAAAGGATCCACAATTGAACTTAAAGACTTTCTTGGACTCTACTCTTAACTCTATCTTGAATTTGAATTATTAATTCAAGAGTTATGGTTCATGATATGAAGGATCTCGTGATCATAAAGTAGACTCGTGAATACATTCTCCTCAAAAAGACTCAAGGGACTTTCTCAAAATTATTCGAAAGAACTCTCAAGACCTAACTCTTAGCTCTACCTTGAATTTGAATTATGAATTCAAGGTCATGATTTTTGGTAGGAAAGATATAGTGATGATTAAAAGTGTTTTAGATTGTTAATCATGAGAAACGGTTGAAAAACACTATCTGGGGAGTAAGTCCGTGACGCGGAGATGCATTTTAATATTTGGTCGAAATTATTTTTGAGGCAGAGGGGTACACGACCTCTCCGCGATACAGAGAGAAAAAATATCACTTCTGAGGAACAGGTCCGCGACGCGGACCTGGTACTGGTTTTCTGTCCGACTTTTTCTTCCTCGTTTTCTAACCTCAATTCACCTAAATTCGATTCTTTTTTCTCAATTTCTCTTTAGATTCAGATATTCAATACATGTTCACACGAATATAATCAAACACAACTCTAAAATCGACACGATTTCCTCAAGAACTCATCAATCTCATCTAAACTCAAGAACGAAAGCCAATTTCTAGAACACAATTCAAGAACATCAAACCATCAACTTTCTAAAATGAATTTAACGCCGAAATTAACATGATTGGCATATGGGTGAAAAAACTCAACACTATGGAAGCTTACATACCTCTTAGGGATCAAACCCATGGCGAAAATCCGCAACAAAACTCAAGAACCTCGACGAACACCTTGATCCTTTCCTCTTTTCTCCTCTTTTCTCTTCTTTTCTCTTCTTCATCTCTCAACTAAAACCCTAGGCGTATATTAGGATTATAAAACTGAACCTAATAGGAATAGACCATTAAAAACTTACTAAAAATGAATTAAATCTGATCTGGTAAGGAAAAGACCAAAATACCCCTAACTGTTTTTGGGTAACTTTCCTTAACTGGATATCCTGATTTTAAAATGGCATATCTCACTCATCCGACCTCGAAACTTAGCAAACTCGGTGGCGTTGGAAAGATAATTAAAAGACCTTTCATTTGATACCTTGTAGCCCACCTAAATTATCCTGTACTGAAGGTTATGGTTATTTGAAGTTGACCCAAAACTTATAACTTAAGCATAACTTGCAAAATTTCAGATTTTGCTATTTCCAATTTAGTTCTTTTTGGAACTCAAGATGCTACATCTAGTGACCTTAACACTTAGGAAAAATTTAAATTCTTTGGTAAAAACTTACTCACTACGAAGGATGGTCAAAGTCTTAGTTCAAAAAAAATTTGGGTGTTACACATACATACAGAGTTACTTATGTATTTTTAAATACACAGAGTTGTTATCCATGTTTTAAAAGCTTTTATTTATATTGCATTTATATTATTGCTTTATATTGAAATGAGTTAAGTTGAGTTGAGTTGAGCCCAGGTATGTTCTTTCAGTTCATTTCAAGCTTATGTCTTGTTTTAGAATTTCCCCTCGCATGCTCGTACATTCAATGTACTGATGCCATTTGGCTTGCATCGTTATTATGATGCAGATACAGGTAATCAGGATCAGCACCCAGCGCTTCGTTGATCCAGCTGAGCATTCAGAGTCTTTTGGTGAGCCTCATTGCTTTCCGGAGGATCCCTTTTATTACTTTATCAGTTAGTTCAATAGGATGTTGTGGGTATTGTCCCGACATCCATCTCATTTGTTAGAGGCTTCATAGACAGTTAGTTTAGGTTAGTTCTTGAGTCTTTCCATTTCAATTATGCTTGAGACTTGAGTTGCCACTTTGGCCAGTGAATGTTTAATTATAATACATTCTCAGTTATCTTTGAGTTTTCAGTTTACTTTAAGTACATTTGTGATTGAGTAAAGTCTTTCGCTAATAGTTAAGCCAGGCCATGGGTTCTCTTGGGGCCAGTAATGGTTCTCGAGTGTCAGTCCCGCCCAGGGTGTAGGCTCGGGGCGTGACACTTAATCTTGAGATGTAGATATTATCTTTCTCCACATTTCACACTTGTTTTATGAAAGAAGAATCTATTTAAGGCTTACTTAGATTTTTTAAATTATTAAATCTCACATTTTATATTACCTTAATTATCTATTAATAAGATGTCTTATTCACAATCCCAAATTTTAGATCGTGACAGATAAGGGCGGAGCTAGGTGGGGATTCACAGGTTCAGACGAACTCACTAGTTTTTTCATAGACCCTGTATTTGTATTAGAAAATTAAATAACTATGTATGTATATTAACATGTGAATCCCCTAACAAAAATGATTTACAGCTCAGTGGTAAGAAAGGAGCGGTGAAAATGCTTTTCACCTAAAAAGGAATCTTGTTTTGCAATGTTTTTCTCTTCTGTCCTAAAATTTAGAACCCCCAAACTCTTAATCTTGGCTTCGCCCCTCAGTCAGACACACACACTACAACAAAACTGAAATCCAATCTTAAACAGGGAAAAAGAAAATTAGCAGTAGTCCACCAAGAAACACATAAAATATTGCAATTCCAATTCAATGATACTGAACAGAATAATTCCAATTCAAAGGTACAAGGAGTTTATATCGCTCTAAAACAAGTACCGATAAAGAACCACCAACACTATTTTGTTCTCAGCTTAGAGATTAAATGGCAATAAGATAAGTTAAGTCAACGTTCAATCTAAGACAGCGTTGAGTAAGAAACAGAAACCAACAGACCCCATAGATCTTCTTTGTATATTGACTTTAGTTTCTCTCTACTTCTACTGATAATCATTCGCAGGGCTCGAAAAATAATTCGATATCCACAAATTCTCAACATATTCCTGCTGAAAAATTATAAAGAAAAAACTAGTAAATACTTTTACAACATATTTCTCTATGATAAAAAAAAGAGATATATGATAAACAACCTTAGATTCATTGTTTGAGAGAACATTATGTAGATGCAACGGTCCTTCCTCTGCAGTATTAATAGATTTACCCTTCTCTTTCTGCACAGTGAAATAAGACACTATAAGTTCAAAAGCATAATATGATGTGATTGTAGATGGATCAATGGAAGTCCTACGGATTGCTTGAGGTGACGAGTCTGGTAGTTCGACAGTAGTCCAGTGAGTAGCAAAGTGAATGTGTTACCGAATGTTTTGAACTTGCATATGAGACAAGTCTTCAACTTAATATGATATTGAGACGGTTATGTGATATGTTCTCATTATTATAAGACATGTTTATTGTTAATTGAGATATAATTACCAATTTACCATTATTGAAAAGGTTTGTTAATTACTTTAGAACTAAGTATCTTGACATATGTTTTTCGTTAAAGTTTTATATAATATGATTTGATATGAACTTAAATGCCTTAAACTGTTTCGGAAATGCTTCTACTTTACTTATAAGGATAAATACAAATGGGAGTAAACCTTGATGATCCAGTAGTTAACAACGTGTTCGTTAGACTTTGTTCACCTTGTATTTACAGATTATTGATAAAGGTCTCGCTAATGGAAAGGTTGAACTAGCATACTTTCAGAAGACAAAGTTAGTAAATACTTTTAGAACATACTTCTCTAAGAACCTGAGATGCCTTATTTGAGGGAGCATTACGGAGATGAACTAGTCTTTCCTCTTCAGTATTAATAGATTTATCTTGTTCTTTCTGGACAGTGAAGTAAGACAATATAAGTTGTAAGCACATTTTATGAAACTTAGTTTTCACATTATATATTCTCAAGTTATTGTATAATTTTGATCTTCAATATTGAACTATATCCGTTTGAAACGAACAACCTTAAGGCAAAGTTAATACCCCTACTACAGGGCTTGAGGATAGCTCTATCCAGGAGAGTTGTTCCTTTAGAAATTAGTGTGGACTGCAACGAGGTCATAAATCTTATTACATCTAACAATTTTGCTTGGGTGTTGATTCACCAACTAGGGCGCCCCAATCAGGCATGATTATAGAGAAGCTGACAAAGTGACAGATGCGTTGGCAAAAGAAGGCACCCGTATGAAGCAGTGTCACTCCCTAAGCTACTTAGTAGTTCCACTGGTGTTTGTTTCGGAATGTTAAAAGCAGACAAAGCAGAAACTCTATTTACTAGGCTAACTAAGACCTCATCTAGTTTGTTTGTTGTAATATTAATACTGTATCCCCTCCCCGTAGTACTACTTTTGATTAGGGCACTCCACCACTATCTTGTAATGATGCATATTAACTAATTATATTAATATAATATCAAAAATAAAATCTTTCATGTAATAAAAGTCGACCATTTGTGTTCTACAAAAACATAAAAAAAAAGGTAGATTAAAATTAACCAACCAAATTATTTGGAAACTCTTTTACCTCAAAATATATGACCATCTCCACTAATTAACTAGGTGATTACTGGGGGAAGGAAAGTTAATAAAAAGATCAGATGGTAAAGAAGTGTACAATCTTTTTAATTTTTTTTTGCTTAACTCTATAAATTACATTTTCAAAATATAATGCTCTAGCCTCTATGATCAAACATAGGTATATGAGAAATTACCTCAAATTTCAAATTTGGGAGATCATGACAAAGTTGGAACGAGTTATCCTTTGTAGAACTTCCTTGCTACACATTGAAACAAGACATCGAAAGTTGAAAAATATTGATTTACAATTATTTTCACTATGTATTCACAAGTGATGTTTTAGTTTTGAATCTCATTATTGAATTATCTTATACAACACAAATTTAAACTTCCATATAACAAAAGTCAATTATTTGTGGTATACAAAAATATAATAAATAACTAAAAATTGAAAATTAACTAGACAAATTACTTGAAAAAAATCCTTTGACCACAAAATATATAGTCATCTCTATTAATTAATTGGAGGTAAAGTGGGTAGAAAAGACATAGTTAAGAGAAAAGTAATAGTGTGTACAAACTTTCTTAATTCACTCAACTCAGTAAAATTACCTCATGTACCGAACTCGGGAAAACATTAAGGAGATTAAATGGTCTCTCATTTGCAATAACAACCCCGAAATTTCCTTGCTACATGTTGAAATAAGACCCCAGAAAATGTAAACATATTTAACAAAACTATTTTTCATACTATTTATATGCAAGTTACGATATAGCTTCGATCTTCAATATTGTACAATCTTATTCAATACATATTTAACCTTCTTTGTAACAAAGTCGGTCATTTCTATTTTACAAAATGTAACAAACAAGTAAATTAAAATTCAGCCGGTCAAATAATTTAAAAACTCTTTCATCTCAAAATATACAATCAGTTCCCCTAATTAACTAGGGGACGAAAAGTAAGTCAAAAATAGGAGTGAAGAGAAAAATAATAGTGTGTACACACTATCTTAATTTGCTTCACTTTATAAATAACAGTTTTAGGATATAATGTTATATGAATAAATATAGGTATACGAGAAACTAACTCAAGTTTCAAATTTGGGGAACATAATGGAGGTGGAACAAATTTATCTCTGTAATAACATCTTCATATTTTTTTTATTACACAGTGAAATAAAATATCACGGTTATAAGCATATCACTGACAAATATTTTCATTATGTATCCACAAGATATGATATTGTTTTACGTTTCATTATTGAAATATCTTATACAATATATCAAAGGTCGATCGTTTGTGTTATATAAAAATGTAAGAAATAACTTAATTAAAAATTAACCAGCCAAATTATTTGAGAACTCTTTCAGCTCAAAATATACAATTATCTCCACTAATTAACTAGTGGAGGGAAAGTGGATAAAAAAAGACATATATTGAAAAAAAAATAGTATGTACAATCTTTTTTAATTCTCTTAATTGTGTAAGTATAGTTTTAGAATACAATATTTATGATCGAACATAGGTATATGAAAAAGTATCTAAGATTTTGAGTTCGGAAGAACATTACATAGAAAGAACAATCTTTCATCTACAGAAGTTGTAAGCAGATTTCATGATAAGTATTTTCACACTATTTATTCTCAAGTTAGGATATAATTTTGATCTTCAATTTTGGATGATCTTATTCAAAAATATTTAACCATTTGTTAATCATTTGTATACTACAAAAAGGTAAGAAAAAAATAAATTAAAATTTAATTAATCATATTATTTAGGGACTCTTTCCCCTCAAAATAAATAACAATCTCAACTAATTAACTGGGGCAGTGAAAAGTAGGTAGAGAGAATAACTAGTCAAGAGAAAAATAAAAATGTGTACAATTATTTATAATTCGTTTAACTTTGTAATTGCATTTTTAAGATATAATGCTCTCTTACCAAACGTACGTATATAAGAAATTACCTCAAGGTTTGAATTTGGGGGATCATTACGGAGTTGAAACGATCCTTCCTCTGTAATATCACATCCATGATTTTCCTGCTACACATTGAAGTATGACACTAAAAATTATAAAAATATATAGTGACAAGTATATGCACTATGTATTCACAAGTTATAATATAGTTTTGAATTTCATTATCAGATATCTTATATATAAATTTAACCTTTCCTATATCAAACATCTATTATCTATTTTCTATTAAAAAAAAATCAAAATTAATTAAACTGATAATTAACTAGTCAAATAACTTGGGAAGCCTTTTATATCAAATATAAAATCATCTCCATTAATTGATTGGGCAAAAAGAAAGTTAGTAAAAAAGACAGATAGTGAAAAAAAATGATAATGTGTACAAATATCATTATTTCGCTTAAGTTTTAATTATATTTTCATAATATAATATTCTATGACTAAACATAGGTATATGAAAAACTATTTTAAATTTTGTATTCGAAGAATATTATGGAGATAGAATGATCTTTACTCTGTAATAATATATGCATAGTGTTTTCACTATAATGTGAAATAAAACACCAAATATTTTAAGCATATTTATTAGTAACATTTTCACAATATATATTCACATGTTATGTCATAGTTTGATTTTTATTATTTCATACATGTTTAACTTTTCCTACAATACAAATAGATTAATTACTCAACAACTTTATCAAAAATTAACAAGCTAAATTGGATCCTTTTATTTCTAAATATACAATCATCTTCACTCATTAACAAGAAATAGGAGAAATGCTTAAAAGGAATATAAAATGAACAAAAAAAATAATATTATATATAAACTTGTTTTATACGTTCAACTCTAGAAATTACACTTTTAAAATATAATGTTCATTGATCTAACGAACATATGTATATGAAAAAATACCTGAAACTCAGGATTAGGGACAATATTATGGAGGAATGAATATTCGTCTGCAATAAAACTTATAGAATCTGCTTGCTGCATAGTGAAATAAGACATAAGAAATTGTAAGTATTTTTCCTAAAAATAATATATTTTTTAATTTCATAATTAAGTATCTTATATAACAATAATTTAATATCTCTATTACTAAAAGTCGGTCATTTGTGTTCTACAAAATTGTAAAAAATAACTAAATGAAAAATAAACCTGCCAAATTATTTAGGAACCCTTTCATTTAGAAATGTAAAATCATCTCCACTAATTAATTTGGAGGAAAAGTGGATAAAAAATTCATATGGTGAAAAAAATGATAGTGTGTGTAAACTTCTTTAATTCTCTTAATTTTGTAATTATATTTTCAAAATATAAATGTTTATCAACCAAATGTAGGTATATAAAAAAACTACCTCAAGGTCCAAATTTGGAAGAACATAGTGGTGTTGGAACGATGTTTCATAATTATTTTGCTACATAGTAAATTGAGACATCAAAAATTGTAAGCTATTTACTAATGAATATTTCACTAAGAATTCACAAGTTATGATATAATTTTGAGTTTCATTGTTGAAATATTTTATACAACACAAATGTAAACATTTCTATAATAAAGGTTGATCATTTGTGTTATGCAAAAATGTAAGAAATAATTTAATTAAAAATTAACCAGTCAAATTATTTGAGAACTCTTTCGGCTTAAAATATACAACTATATCCACAAAGTATCTAGTGGAGGGAAAGTGGAGAAAAAGGACAGATAGTGAAGAGTAAAATAATAGTGTGTACAATTTTCTTAACTCTATAAGTATATTTTGAGAATATAATATTCTATGACCGAACATAGATATATGAAAAACTATCTAAGCTTCTAAATTTATAAGAACATTATATATGGAGAAAGAACATTTTTTCATTATATTAATACCTGCGTAATTTTCTTTCCATATAGCGAAATAAGGGCACCAAAAGTTGTAAGTATATTTTATGACAATTATTTTCACATTATTTATTTGCAAGTTATGATATAGTATTGATCTTTAATTTTAGATTATCATATTCAACACATATTTAACCACTCATATAACAAAAGTTGATCATTTAAATACTACAAAAAGATAAGAAAAAAGTAAATAAAAAAAATTAATCAATCATATTATTTTGAGACTTTTTCACCTCAAATATGTGATCTTTTCCATTAATTAACTAGGGCAGTGAAAGTGGGTAGAAATAATAACTAGTGAAGAGAAAAATGAAATTATGTACATATATTCTTAATTCATTTAACTTCGTATTTAAATTTTTTGAATAAATTTATTTCTTATCAAACATAGGTATATAAGAAGTCACCTCAAGTGTTGTGTTTGGGGGATCATTACGAAGTTGGAGCAATCCTTCCTTTGTAGTAAGACCTTCGTGATTAGCTTGCTACACATGATTGAAATAAAACATCAAAAGTTATAAAAATATTTATTGGCAATTATTTGCACTATGTATTTACAAGTTATGATATAGTTTTGAATTGCACTATCGAATTATCTTGTACAACATAAGTTTAACTTTTCATATAACAAAATTCTATTATTTGCGTTCCACAAAAATTTAAGAAAAAATCAAATTGATAACTTATTTGTCAAACTACTTAGGAAGCCTTTCAAATCGAATGTAAATCATCTTCACTAATTAACTGGGAAATGAAGTGGGTGAAAAGAAACTGATAGTATAAACAAACATTTTTGTTTCACTTAAGTTTGTAATTATATTTTCATAATATAATATTCTATGGCCAAACATAGATAAATGGACATCTGCCTCAGGTTCTGTATTGGAGAATATTATGGAGATAGAACAATCTTTATTCTACAGTAACATCTGCATATTTTTATTTGTTATATAGTGGAATAAGACACCAAAATTTTGTGCATATTTATTGATAATATTTTCAAATTCTATGTTATAGTTTGATTTTCATTATTAGATTATCTTTATTTCATACATGTTTAACCTTTCCTACAACAAAATTTAATTATTTTTGTTTTACAAAATGTAAGAAACAACATTATTAAAAATTAACAAACTAAATTGAACCATTTCATTTTAAAATATACAATCATATTAATTCACTCATTAATACGAAAGAGGAAAGATGCTTAAAAGATGATGACATGTCAATATTCAGCAAGAACAGTTTTGATGATTGATAAATTGGACCAGGTTCTGAAGGTTAGCTACAGAGTGAAGTAGGAAGAGAAGTCATCCGAAAATAGAGTTAGAATCTGCGTAAGGTTCTATAAAAGGAAAATCCTACTTGTTGAGGAACTATCTTCCTTGTAGGACTCAACTAGGGTTTTTCAGATGCACAAAACAGGGCACCTATAAAAGGAGAAGTTGCATAATGAGGCAACTGCTTTTGAACACACTAAATATCATAGTTTTTCAACAAAAGGCAAGAAGCGGTAGAGGGAGCACACAAAAAAGAAGAACTAGAGTTAGGTTTTCATTTTTAAGTAGGTTTATTGTTTGTGTGACTTGAAATTGTTATTGAGTTGTGGTAGTTCTAAGTTTGAAAGTGAGTTTGTGAGAGTTGTAACAAGAAGTCGTTGTGACTTCTTGGAGAGTAAAGATGACAGTTAGATTTAATCGTTGGAGTTTAAGTACTAGACTTATTCCCTTAGATTATAGAGTTGTAATCTAAAACCATTCTTTGAAGTTAGTGAGAAGTTGCTGAAAATTCAATACGCCGTAGGTTGTGGTTTTTCATCCCTTGAAAAATGAGGTTTTCAATGATAAATGTTTGTGTTCTTTGGTGTTATGTATTTCAGTTAAAGTATTACAAGTACCAAATTCATGTATCAAATAGGTGGTACAGGTTTCTTCAATTGGTATTAGAGCAGGTCTGTCATTCAAAAAGATAAAACTTGAAAAGGATCAATAGTTGCACCACTTACTGCACATGAAGGAGCGTCACAAACAAGACCACCACTATAAAATGGAAAGTACTATGGATGGTGGAAAATAGAATAATGGATAATCTGATAGGCAAAGATCCAAATCTCTTTAGTGTTATTCTAGACAGGCCTACCATTCCCATGAAAAATGGACTAGACGGAAAACTACAAGTACCTAAGGAAAGAAAGTGATGCCATGCTTTTGACAATTTGGCAACTCAAAATAATGTTAAGGACAAAAAGATCTTGATATGTGGAATAGGTCCAGATGAATACAACATGATTTGAGCATGTCAAAATGCTAAGGTGATATGGGAGACATTGCAAACGACACATAAGGGAACAAGTCAAGTTAATAAATCCAAGACTAATAATGTAATAGGAAGTATGATTTGTTTAGGATGATGGAGGTTGAGACTATTCAAGACATGCACACTAGATTCACTACTATCATTAATGAAATCTACTGATTGGGAGAAGTAATTCATATAGGAAAAACTATCAGAAAACTTTTGAGTGTACTTCCTGAATCGTGGGAAAGCAAGATAGAATCAATTAATGAAGTACATGATCTTGACACATTAATCCTGAATGAGCTTATCGAAAATCTTACAATCTACGAGCAAAAAAGGAAATAGGGAAAAAGAGGAAAGAGAAGAACCTGGTTCTTAAATCAATAGAGTAGAATGACTTTGAGGAAGAAAACTTGTGTCTAATGAGCAAGAGGTCTCAAAGGATGTTCAAAAAGGGTCAAGGAATTCAGAGGAGAAGTTCTCAAAAGATGACAGACAATGAGCTCAGAGAACAATTGTGTCCCAAATATGGAAATCCATATCACTTCATCATATGTCCACTATGGAGACTAGAGTACAAAAATAATAATCCATAAAAGGTGAAATAAACAAGGAATGATCATACTATCCCTTCAAATCGAAGAATGACCACCTAGGAGGCTAATCTTGTTGTGAAAAAAGGCATTTGTTGCAATGGGAAATTCATCCATAGAAGAGTCTAACAAAGGAGGATATGAAAATCAATCTTTGCTTGCAATGGAAGAAATAAATAAATATGATTTCCCTAGCGTTGATATCAAAAGCTTAGTCAGATGGAGAAGAGAATCTATGTCATTCTAATGAGACAATCATGGCCTTGATGGCAAGATCATATTTAGAAGGAGATGAATATGAAGTGCAGTCTAAGTTAAAATTTAATTATATTAAATAAAATCTCCATCTTTACTCTAAAAAAACTAGAATATCTATCCTCGGTTCTCATTGATGCATATTATTCCCGAGAGGGAACAAATGTTGAAAGATTATGCATCTTTGAGATCGGAGAATAATAATCTGGAAAAATATAAGCATTATCTTCAAGAAAAAATAAATGATCTAAATTCTTATAGAAAAGAGAAAAATGTGAAAAACAATGCTCAGATGACTCTAGAGGAAAACATAAAAGTGTTGAGCAATAGCCTACATATTATGTCTAAGATGAATGAAGTCCTTCATAAGGAAATCCATAAGACAAAGATGGAATTAAATCACGATATGAGTTGGACTAGATCCTCTGAAATGCTTGATCGTAAAAACAGTCAATCTTCAACCAGACATGGAGCAGGGTTTGAAAAGGAGGCTTTGGTATCTTTAAATGAACAACAACCAGTATGATTTGCACTCATTGTGGACAGTCTGGTCATCAGAACCATATGTGAAAAAAGAAAATAAAGCCTTTGAAAAATATCTGATCTTTCTCAAAAAGAACCAGTTTAGAGTAGTCAGAAACTGGTCTCCAAACGCAGGTATCTGCCTAAATGGGTCATGAAGAATCTGATTCATCGTTTTACTAAAAAAAAAAGGTACCCAAGTGGATCTAGGTTCCCAAAACCTCTGAATGATTGTGCAAGAACAGGTAGGAGAAAAGTAAAAATCATCGTATCTGGAAAGCTCATGCTCTAGCCACATGACGGGCAACAAAGTAAACTTCCTCTGACTTACTGACTTCCTTGGCGAAAGTGTGACCTTTGGAAATTGAAAGAATGGAGAAATGGTTGGAATTGGAAAGGTGCGATGAATACACTCGCAATCAATCGAAAATGTTTACTATGTCGAAAAATTGCAACATAATCTTCTTAGTGTGTCTCAAATGTGCAATAAAGGAAACGATGTGACGTTTACATAAAAAAATGTTGATTAACAGATTCTGGAAATTGATTCTTCTGCAAAAAAGATACAAAATATATACAAAGCAGACATTATGATTCCTGAAGAATAAGAACTCAAATGTTTGAGTGTTGTTGTTGATAGTTCACTCTTATGGCACAAAAGAGGGAAAACGGATAAATATATCCCCGAACTATCGTAAATGGTATGCAGATACCCTCCGTCATACTTTTGAGACATTGGTACCACTGTCGTCTAAAAACTAGAGCATATATACCTTTTAAACTAACGGACATACACGTGTCATAATCTTATCCACCGACTCGATATTTATTAAATATTGAATCGATAGATAAGATTGTGCCACGTGTTCCTATTTAGTCTTCCGTTAGAGTGAAGGGCATATATGCTCTAGTTTTTGGGCGGCAGGGGCACCAATGTCCCAAAAGTATGAAGGAGGGTATCTACATACCATTTACGATAGTTCAGGGATATATTTATCCTTTTATCCCACAAAAGATTAGGACATGCTAGTTTTTGCATGTTGAACAAGTTGATCTCAAAGGAATTGGTTATAGGCCTACCAAATCGAAGATTCTATGAAGAATATGTGGAGCATGTGCCCAAGGAAATCATCTGAGGTCCAGATTCAAGCCAAAAGGGATGGTGAGCACAACGAAACTACTTGAATTGCTATACATGAACTTATGTGGACCTATGTGAGTCCAAAGAAAGGAAAAAGGTGTGTTTTTGTTATCATTTATGACTACACCAAAGTCACATGGATATTGTTCTTAACCACAAAATATGAAACGTATGATGTGTTTTCATCTTTGTGAAACTGTTTCAAAAGAAATTAAAATGTGAATTAATCAGCATCAGGTCTGATCATGTAACATTTTATGAAAACTCCAAATTTCTTGAGTTTTGTGTCAAAAATGGTATATATCATAATTTCTCTTCCCCAAGAACACCACAATAAATGGTGTAGTTGAACGTAGAAATAAAAACATGGCAAAAACAATGTTGATAGCTAGTGGTCTTCCAAAGAGATACTGGGCAGAGGTTATAAATACAAACTTGTTACTTAATTAACAGATGAATGATTCGCTATGAACTACTCAAAAGGTAGAAAACCTAATTTAACTCATCTAAAAGTGTTTGGATATGTATGTTATGTACAAAACAATGAAAAAGATGCTCTAGGTATGATTCCAAAAGCGATAAGAGAATTTTTCTTGGTTACTCCTCATAAAGTAAGGCTTATAAAGTGTTCAACAAAAGAACAAGATGTATTGAATAAAGTGCATATGTTATATATATTTGACGAGTTGGCTGAGAAATTTATGCAGGTTGACTCTGATGGAATAAGACTAACAAATTACTTTGAAGATGACATAGATGAATTTGAAAGGAGTCAACTGGTCCTAAGATAATTTCTACCTGGTCCTATGAACATGGTTCTTCATCTCCCATTGCTAATCTAGAAATTCACATGATAACTGGAAGCATGAAAGATCACATCTAGTCCAAAACATACTTATGCCTCTTGGTCCTAAGGTAATTTCTACCTGGTCCTATGAACATGGTTCTTCTACCTGGTCCTATGAACATGGTTCTTCATCTCCCATTGCTAATCTAGAAATTCACATGATAACTGGAAGCATGAAAGATCACATCTAGTCCAAAACATACTTATGCCTCTTGGTCCTAAGGTAATTTCTACCTGGTCCTATGAACATGGTTCTTCTACCTGGTCCTATGAACATGGTTCTTCATCTCCCATTGCTAATCTAGAAATTCACATGATAACTGGAAGCATGAAAGATCACATCTAGTCCAAAACATACTTATGCCTCTTGGTCCTAAGGTAATTTCTACCTGGTCCTATGAACATGGTTCTTCTACCTGGTCCTATGAACATGGTTCTTCATCTCCCATTGCTAATCTAGAAATTCACATGATAACTGGAAGCATGAAAGATCACATCTAGTCCAAAACATACTTATGCCTCTTG
>JAJONR010012062.1:0-14819 GCA_029582245.1 Solanum etuberosum | reverse complement strand
AGTTACTAAGTCTGCACGCTTTTTGGCTGTTAAGACTACAGACTCGGCGGAGGACTACGCCAAGCTTTACATTAATGAGATAGTCAGGTTGCATGGGGTTTCTTTGTCTATCATCTCAGATAGAGGTCCTCAGTTTACCTCTCATTTCAGAAAGGTCTCGGTATTCAAGTTAATCTTAGCACAACGTTTCATCCACAGACGGATGGTCAGGCAGAGCGTACCATTCAGACCTTAGAGGACATGTTGAGAGCTTGTGTGATCGACTTCAAGGGTAGTTGGGATGATCACCTTCCTCTTATAGAGTTTGCCTACAATAATAGCTACCATTCTAGCATTCAGATGGCCCCTTATGAGGCATTGTATGGGCGTAGATGTAGATCTCCAGTTGGTTGGTTTGAAGTAGGTGAAGAAGCCTTGATAGGAACAGATTCGGTTCATGATGTGATGGAAAAAGTGCAGCTCATTAGAGATAGACTTAAGACAGCCCAGAGTCGTCAGAAGTCTTATGCAGATGTAAGGAGAAGGGACTTAGAGTTCCAAGTTGATGATTGGGTTTTTCTGAAAGTGTCACCTATGAAGGGGGTGATTAGATTTGTCAAGAAAGGGAAGCTCAGTCCTAGATATGTAGGCCCTTAAAAGGTCTTAAAAAGGGTTGGTAAAGTGGCTTACGAGTTAGAGTTGCCAGCAGAACTAGCAGCAGTGCATCTGGTCTTTCACGTTTCGTTGTTGAAGAAATGTGTGAGTGATCCAGCATCCATAGTACCTTTAGAGAGTGTGGCTGTGAAAGATAGTCTCACTTATGAGGATGTGCCAGTTGAGATTCTTGATCGGTAAGTTAGAAGGTTGAGAAACAAAGAAGTCGCTTCAGTTAAGGTTTTGTGGAGGAGTCAGTCCGTAGAGGGAGCTACTTGGGAAGCAAAAGCAGCCATGAAGGCTAAGTATCCTCATCTCTTTCCTTCCGATTCCATTTCAACTTGAGGTAATAGTTCCTCTTCAGTTTTTCAGTCATTCATGCGCAGATTCAGTCTTAGTATCATGTTCCTTCAGTTTGTACTTGCATTTTCAACGTATTTGCATGTCCTTGGAACTCAGTTCAGTCAGAAATGAGTTTTTCAGAAATTTGTGGTAGGGTTTGCAGCTCTTTCCCTCCATCTTCAGCTAGTTTATTCTTCATTCGAGGACGAATGTTCCCAAGGGGGAGATAATGTAACACCCCGTATCCTAGACAGACCAGATTGCAGATTTGAGAAGCTACAGGTGCCACCTACGGACCGTAGGGTTACCAAGGTCCGTCCTGGTGGTCCGTGGTTCACCACCTGGAACCCCTCCCAGAAAAGCCCAGAAAACTATTCTAAGTCAGAACCTACGCCAGGACCTACGGACCGTAGGTCAGACCACGGTCCTTGGTCTAGGGCCATAGGTCGGACCCCAGATTTCTAGCCCAGAACTCCAGAAAATTCAGCCAAGGCATGACCCACGGCCAGAACCTACAGACTGTAGGTCAGACCACAGTCCGTGGATCGTGGCCTTCAGGTCCAAGCCCCAGACGCCAGTCGACGGACGACCAGCACGGACCATCGGTCCAGCCACGGTCCGTCGGTCTGGTCCGTCGATTGGTCCGACAACAGTTAAGTCAGGGGTCTTTTGATCTTTTCCTTATGCGTTGCACCCCTAAACTACGTCGTTTAACCCTTAAACTACGTAGTTTTGGTCAGTTTAAGCCTAGTAACTTAATTAGAACTTACCCTAGTCAATTCATTCTCCAAAATTTAGCAAACTTAGAGCGTAAGAGGAGAAAGATGTCAAGAAGTCTAGTTCAAGAACGCAGCAAGATTCCAACAGTTCCATCTCCGAAATCGATAGATTTCTCCGTGAAATTCGTCATCAGGTTTGTGGAATTTCACTAGTGGGTTCCTTTCACCCATTAGGTCCCTAGAACTCAGTCAAATTCTTGATTCCCTTTAGATTATCTAGACCTAGGGTTTCTAGAATTTCAGTAGATTATTATGAATTAGTTACTTTAATGTTCCTAATCAGATTATCATGTTGTAGTATCGTTTTTGCCCAGATTCATGCATAAACTCAGAACCCTAGTTATGTAGTTCTTTTAGTTCATGAATTACATAAACTAGGACAGATAAACAGATAAACATATATACATGCTTCAGTTTACGAATGTCACATTATCAAATATAATTGTTACATTCTCAGATTTACATGTCAGTATTTTGAGCTATCTAGTATTACATAATTCAGTTTTAATGTGTCATACACATAATCAGTTGGGAGTAAGCTTAATACCGAGTGGACTAGGGTTCAACGTACCCTCATAGTCCCAGAACTACGTTCCCTGTAGGTTAAGTCCCCTCTGTGGGCATCAGTTTAGTGATCACGCCAGTCATGCCTTTATACCTCTGGCAGGGTATATTGGGTCCTCTCGATGGGGCGTATACATCGAACTCCACATTTAGCTCATGTTGTTTTATGTCGGCTATTAATAGCTCCCACAGTACAGTCAGATTCTAGTGCATTGACCAGGTTATCAGTTACACTTCAGTATTCAGACTCAACATATCATGTACTTGGTCATTACATTCAGTTAGCTCAGTATTTCAGTATACCTCAGTATTTACATTCAGTTCAGATTATATCATTGCTCTTATTGCTTTGTTCAGTTATATGTTTTATTCAGCTTTACTCTATCATGCATGCTCAGTACCTTTCAAGTACTGACGCATACTCTGCGTTACATCTTCTCATGATGTAGGTTCAGGTTCTCAGCTTCCAGATCACGCATAGATCGGTTTCCGATCTCCAGTTCAGCAGCATCAGTGGTGAGTCTTCATTCTTCGAGGACGGTTGACATGATTGTCTTTCTTTGCTTTCTGTTTTACTAGATTTAGCTGGGGCATGTCCCAACACTTCTAGTCAGTTTAGAGGCTTATTTCATACATAGTTAGAATCAGCTTTAGTATTTGACTTTGACTTTTCAGTTGTTGTTAAACTCTCTGCGTTTATTTATTCAGACAGTATATGGGTATTACCCATCATTTAAGATTATTCATATGATTTAGCTTCCGCACAGTATTTATTGATTGAGTTTGCTTTAGTATGCTTATGGTATGCCAGCAGGGTTAGCTTGGGGTCACTCGTGATCCTAGGTCCCGTGTCCGCGTCCTGGGGATAGCTTCGGGGCGTGACAATATGCTTGCTTCGATTACCACTTTTTTTTTTTATTATTAACCATAAAGACAACAATGTAAATTCTATAATCTAACCTTAATAGCTTAGAAATAGAGTCGACAATTCTAAGCTCAAAAATAAAATTCTTCAACCATATGTCATGTGAAGTAGCTTCAAAATAAGAAATGAACTCAGCCTCCATAGTGAAAGTAGTTTCAAGAGTCTGATTGGCACTTCTCCAAGACAATATATAAAGTGTAAGTTCAATAACATATTACTCATAATACAAATTATAAATATGATTATTTTTTAAAATTCAAAAGTTAGGCTTTTATTGATAATTCCGAAATTTGAATTAAAAAAATATATTTGTATTATGAGTTATACGTTATTGAACTCATAATACAAATATGGAAGTGAGGACTGATACACAACTCATTACCATGAAAGGAAGTTTCAAGTATATTATGTCAATAATCTAAGAAAATGAGGAAGTTAAAATGATGTTACACATCGTATTGGAGCAAGGTGGATTAGAGGCTCACATTCGGTGTATTGTGTGATAAAATGTACCACTAATTTATCTACCTTTAAAAGGTAGGGATAAAGTTTATGTATACATCACTTTCCCCAGACCCTACTAATGAGATTCTACTGAATATATTATTGTTGTAGTAATAGTAACAACAACAATAATATTGACTTATTATTTAACATTACATGCTGTTCATTTTCCAATTAAAATTAATAAACATTTTTTCGTCAAATATTTAAATTATGTCATGACATTTTATTTTTAATATTTTTTAAATACATGTAGTCCATGATTAGGTCAAAAATAATAACGTAAATCTAGCCAACTACAATCACATGGGCATTTGGTCTAGTGGTATGATTCTCGCTTAGGGTGCGAGAGGTCCCGAGTTCAATTCTCGGAATGCCCCTATTCTATCTTATTTTTTTAGCTAAAACTTTTTTTTATTTTTCCAAAATAATGTAAAGTTTCATTTTTTTTTATATATATGATAGAAATCTCTCTATATATATAAAGATGAATATCAGCTCGCTGATGTGGCATGCCTAAATGATCAATACTACTATTTATCTATTTTCTCAGAATTTTCAATTTTCCCTTTCATTTTCTATTCAAAAATTTGTTAAAAACATTATTCTCTTCCTTCATTATGAGCATTTATAACAGTTAATCCTTCCTTCCAAAATAAATTGTGTAGTGTAATGACTATAAAATCTCAATTAAGGAGTTGTTGTGAAAAAAATCAACAATTATTGTTAGCTTTTGCATGCTTAATAGGAGTAAACATATTTTTGTCCTATTTGATGACACAAGGTGATGTAAGGGATCAATCTCTCTTCAAATTTTATTGATAAAAATTACTGGAAAGCAAATGTTAACAATAAATTAGAATAAAACTTAAATTTTAATATATAGATTATTAAAAATAATTATTTCAAAAATTAATACCGCGCGAAGCACGGCTAAGTTTACTAGTATTAATATCAATTGGGATTATTTATTTAAGTTGGAAATAAAAATATCAATTGGGGATAAAAAAATTAAAAAAAAGGAATTGGGGCGTTCCGAGAATCGAACTCGGGACCTCTCGCACCCAAAGCGAGAATCATACCACTAGACCAAACGCCCTTTATATGTTAGTATCATTGATTCTTTTGATTTTGTATGAAGAAAAGAATGATACCTTTTTGTTTTTGATATTTAATCTTTGGAATATCTAATTTATTCTTAAACATGACGTGTAAATTATATGTAAAAGGCTAATCCGTTAAAAATTTGGCTCATCTCTGCAATTATTGTTAAAGAAAAGGCTCATCCATGCTATTTTTTTTAACTCCGATTTTGCAAAACCATTTTTTACACCCCAAACAAGGTTTAACACTTTTCAGTGTTTTTGGATCAAATGTACATTTTTGCTCCTAGAACACATAAAGAACATTAACAATTCTCAAATTTCAAACTAGTCTAAAATGATTTTAGAATTTTAGTTTTTTCAAAAAGGAAATTAATGATGTAGCCGAAATTTGAGGCAATTTCGTGAAGAATTGAACAAGTTTGAAATCTGGGGCTTGTTATGTGTTCTTGGTGTTCTTAAGGAAGTAGAAGCAAAAAATGTACATTTAGATCCAAAAACACCAATTGAAAGGTGTTAAACCTTGTTTGTGGCGTAAAAAATGGTTTTGCAAAACCGGAGTTAAAAAAAATGGCATGAATGAGTCTTTTCTTTAAGAACAATGACATAGATTAGCCAAACTTTTAACGAATGACATAAATGAGTTTTTTTTAAAAATTTAATGACATATTTAAGCTTTTTTCCATCTTTTTACTATTTACAAGTTTTGATCCCTTCTCATTGTGACATTATTGGGACCAATCGGATGGTCATTATTAAAAAATAAGGCACGAACTCATGATCCGAAATCAGTAAAGAAAAAATAAAATGATTTGATGTCCCAAAGATAGAATAGACAAAGGAATAAATATGTCAAACATATCCATAAAAAAATCCTATAAATTATAGAAGTCTATTAACTTAATAACAAACACAATTCCATATGATAGATAATTTTTCAATTTAATTAAAACTAAAACTTGTGTCTTCTTTTCCAATTACTAAACACCTAACATAGGTGGTGTAGTCAAAATATTATTAGTGTAACACCTTAAACCTCGTAATATTGTTATTCTAGATAAGGATTGTAATTGATTTTAAATGTTAAAACTTTCAATATCATTTAAATAAGAAAACAATCATAAAATAAATTTTAGTAAATTTTAAAATACTAAATACCTCTTAATAAATAAAAATAACAAAGAGATTTAATAGTTATAACTTATAATACTTATTTAAAAATAATAATAATAAATGACAATTTTATCTACGATAACTAAAAGGAGAGAATATTTTGGTATAGTTATGAATTTGTATTGTAACAGAAAACAAATGCGTGGGTAAGTAGGAGACCTAAAGATTAAATGCGTTTGGGTTGTTGAGAAAGATATTTATATAAATAAATAGTCTTTTCACTGTTTATAATTTTGCATCTAAGGCTTTATTTTAACCTAATAATGGAAGAAGAAGAAGAGTAAGTATTCTTCTGGTTCATTATTTTCTTGTTTTCATCTTCAATATTTAGTGTTAAGAATGTTATTGAATTAGTCGATATTCCTGTTTTATTTTTAATCTAATTGTGTTGATCCTATATCTATATACTACTTAATTTAATTTTGTTTCTATGATCTAGTTTCAGTACACCAAAATATATCAATTTGTTCGAATTCAATTTAGCTTTTTATTGCAAAATATATGTATTCCAACCTTCATAATTATTATATATGAATTGCTAATCACTCTTCTTAATTGTATTATTAAATGTTTATTTTTTCAATACCATAATTTCATCAAACAAACTACTCAATTAAAAAATTGCTTTAATACAAATTATAATTTACAAATTTATATAATTGATTTCTATTTTGTTAATTGTTTTCATAATGAAATCATAGTTATTTTGCACTTATTTTTCTCTTTTTCTTTTTTCTGTCAAGATTTTATTAAACTAACTTAGTATCTATTCAAATTTATTTTACATTTACTTTATCCTCTTCATTTTCCACACAGCTCATCTTCACCTCTATCTTTTCTCTATCAGTCGAATTACATTTTCCATTTTTCAAGTGAAAAAATTATGTTTTTAACTTTAACATCAATTTTTGAATTTATATAATAAAACTTTACCTTCGTTAGTACAACATTTTGAAAAAAAATTCTATTTTAATTTTTTTTTACCTATATTTTTATTTGAATTTGTTAAAAATTGTTGTATGGTAGCTATTTTGTACATATCTCTGCCATATCTTTTAGTAAAACATTCAATATTAGCCAATATTTTAGGATTAATCCAAGATTTTAGTAAACAACTATTAACATAATATTTATTAAAATTTATTTGACATTCATACCGTACTTCTCATCTTCAGTTATATCTTTTTGCATACCGATTACGTTTTCCAATAAAAACTTTAGGTTCGTTATCGGAACATTGAGAAATTTATTCAATAAACTCTATGTAAAAAATTCTATTTTTAACTTTAATATGAAATTTTGAATTTATATAATAAAGTTTTTACATATATTTTTATTTGAATTTGGTTATAATGGTTGTATGGTAGCCATTTTGTGGTATCTATGCCATTCATAAATGTTTGTGTAATGTTCATAAATGTTTGTGTAATGTTTTAGTATACATTGAAGATTAGCGCGTAATATTTATTCAAATTTGTATGTGTCCTCCCATCTTCTCGTCTATTTCATATCTAACAGAAATAATGGAACCTAACTTGTTCCAATTATATTTCCGTTTGTATAAAATTCAAAAAATTAAATTTTATTGTTGTGAAGGTACTTTAGAACAAGGATTTCATCAAGAGCATGGTGTGATCTACATCCAGATGTTTTAAGTGAAATAGCAGAGAGTTTAGGAATAATTGATCTTCTTGGCTTTCGCGGAGTTTGCAAAGATTGGCATTCTGCTTCCTTCACAGCTTCTGCCTCCATTGAATCAACATCTCGTGACTCAAAGCTCTATTTCCTTCTTCATAATGATCGCGATGAGAATACTATCTTGTTTAATCCAACTACCAACAAGAATTACACCATCAATATCCCTGAGTTGAAAGAAGCAACTTGCCTTGCATCAACTCAAGGTTGGTTACTCATATCACAAAAAGGTAAGTTTTTCTTCTTCTGCCCTTTCTCTCGCGTGAAAATTGACCTCCCACCTATTCAAGGATCAGAAAACACTCCCCAGGCTGCTGCATTTACTTCACCTCCTTCCTCAATTGATTGTGTTACGGCTATCATTTACAAGAAAAATGATGATATTGTGGAAGTAAACGTGCTAGAACGCGGAGCTAGCATGTGGATTAAGTATGAATATGATCTCAAGCTTAATCAAAAGAGTTTTGGTGATGCTAAATGTGCTACTTTTCAACAAGGATGTCTCTATTTGATGGATGGTTTTAAGAAGTTGTTGACATTCAAATTGGAAGATAAAAGTTTTGAGATGTTCTTAGTAATTGAGCAATCTAAGGATCCAAATTTGGAAACCTTGCCATTTAGGTACAAGGACAAACATTTTAGTAGAAGTAATTTGAAAAAACAGATGAATCTTGGTGATGATGTTACTATTTCTACTTGTGGTGCTACTTATTTTGGAAGTGATTTAGAAGTTTTGATCCACAATGAAAACATTGAGGCAATGGAAGGAACAAATGCTCAACATTTCAAAGGAATTTGGATTCAGCCTAGATTCTTTCAACTCCCTCCAAATTTTAGTTGGTCACTTTGAGGTTTTGATCTAGTAATAACTTATATCATTTTTTGTTTCTTTTACTTTGTTTGAATGTAGTGGATTGATAGCAGTGGACAGTTATTTTTTATTATTCTACAAAAAATGATTAATTTCTTCCCTAGCCCCTATCCATTTTCTATTAAGGGTACACGGTCATTCGGTAGAGTGTGTTGGAGAAAATAATGTAAAATAGCATTATCAGATACATGTCATTATATCGGATATAAAACAAGATTCAAAGCTTTGAGACTGAGACACATAACACTAATTCGAGACACATATAGAAGAAATTATGTTTAATTCTTCTCCCCATCGTATCTCTGTCGCCATCTACGAGAACACGTTAATAGAAATACAACACACCATCATGAATTTATAAAAAATAGACTTAAAAAAATCCGTAGAATTCATGGCATCGATGATAAAGAGTTTGTGGAGTCTTTGAATATGATCTGTTTGACCGAACCATCAATTAACTTGGAAAGCTTTCTTTGTAACAATTACTTCGATTTGGTCTCGTTAGAAAGGAACAATACACAATAAGGTTTGGCTTCAGGAGATTTTGTCGGTCATGGTGATGATATCTTGAGAAGAAGAGAGTAGATTGGTCATTGATTGAATGAAATTGTATGGTGAAATTCTTGAACCATAAAAGAGGAGAGATAATTGAGTGATAAATATGGAGTGGAGAATTGAGAGAGGGATTGATTTGGAATGAAAGAGTAAATTAAAGAGATTATTAATCAATCCTAATTTTAAGGGATGTTGGTATCTATTTGTGTTATGCGTCCACTAGTGACCCCCAGACTAGGTCCCTCGACAGAATAATAGTTCGGAAAATAAATAGCTCAAAGTAGATCAGGTACAAGAATTTTACTTGGAAACCCCCTTGCTCAAGGGAGGTGAAAACCACGACCTGTACTCACAGGATTTCAACTCAAGCTGCATTTCACTCAAACGAAGCAAAGTTTCAGATTACAAACTATTTAATCCCTTCCCCCTTACTGTAGTAACTCTACTACAAATGAAACTAAGCAATAACTCTATTGCCCACTAAACCAACTAACTCTAGTTGATCTAGACTTTAAGAACCCAACAAGGCTAACTCTAGCCACCAACTCAGATCTCGAAGATATGAGCCAAACAAGCAGCAACTCTGCTGCACCCAAACATCAACTAACTCTAGTAGACACTCCTAGGCAACTCTACCCAAGAGAACATCAAAACAATGATGTAAAAAGGCGTGACTAAAACGTAGATGATTCGACTAACTAACTCTAGCTAATACGATTCAAACTAAAGACTTAGACAAGCAACCGATCTACTATCCTTTATAACTTAGGAGTAGATTTACAATATAAGAACATAAGACACAAAGTTCAAAATACAACGACACTTCAGCACTCTATCAGGTCCTTTGTTGAGTATGAGCAGTGTTCTTCCTTGAAGATGACTTCTTCTTTTTGAGCTTATGAATTTTCAGAAATTCAAAATTTTGTTTGCCAAATCTTGGGTTTGTGTTTGGAGAAGAGACTATTATCAAATGGACACAAACCCTTCGGACAAGACCATTGGCTGAGAGTCTGTTACTTTGAAAAGTCGTGCACCAGCCATGTCAGATGTGACAGCTTTTAGACAGCTGTCTTTTGACTTTTTCATGTACGCAGTCTGACCTCGGTCAGGTCCCTTGTTAGATCCGGACGTTTGTTAAATCATCAAAACTTCAAATCAGCTTAAAATAACAATTTCTCCTTTTTTGATGATGACAAACAAATATCCAGCCACTTCTACTTTCGTCCCTTGGTTTCGTTCATCTCCCTATCATCAATCCCAATGCCAGAAGACTGCGTCTTTACTGGATCTGGTCCCTTGTTAGATCCTGAAGGTTGTTAAATCATCAAAACTTAACATCAGCTCCAAAATAACAATTTGTATCTTCAATAATATATGGTATAAAATATTAAAAGTGGTAATATATGTAATTGTTTGAAAGTAAAGGTAACGTTAGTATATATGGTAGTAGTATTTAGTAATGTATGTCTAATAAAGTAGTTTATTCTAATTAATACTAACAATACTAATACACTATATTTTGCATTATTCTTATACACTCTACCAAACGATCCTTAAGATGTGACCCAAAAAAAATAATGTTACAAACCTATAAGAAAAGTAGGCAAATAGATAGAACTATTATAAAAAGGTAAGGTACAAGATAAAATAAATTATTAAATGATAAGAAACACAAACGAGACCTTCAATATTTTAGCATTAAGGTCTAAAAGCCAGCCTTAATTCTCAAATATATTGAAAAGTTAATTATATTACATATAGTTGTATGTACCGTGAAACATCAGAGATAATATTGGAACTCCATTGAGTTTATGAACAAATTGGAAGCATAAAGGAAAATGATATAACTCACTAAACAATACTCCCTCTGTCCTTTTTTACTTGTTAAATTTTGATTTGGCACATCTATTAAGAAAATATTGATTACTATAGTGAGTTTATCATTTTACCCCTATTAACTGATAGAATTTCAAATATATGTACCCGTTATATTTTTCAAAGACAATAACTTATAAATGGTTGAGGTTCTCAATATGTGTGTTTCTCCACAATTGCTTGTATAGAGGTTTTGTTTGCTTAGGTCTAAAATATATAAGTAATATTCTATGATTTTTTTTCCAGAAGTATTCTATGATTTCTCCCATTAAATATGAAGGTATTTCTTTGAGTCAAAAGAATTGATGTCCAAATCGTTATATATGTTCATAGTTTAGGTCATGTTTATTCTATTGAGTAAATATATTTTTTCAACTAAATAAATGGTTGAAAATAAAAATTATGACATGTTTGTATCGTTACTGGGCTTACTTATTGGTTTCCATTTCTTTTTAGTTATTGCTATTAGCATTTAACGATGCCTTGAACGGCTCCGCTCATTATTAGAGAATGTATCAAATTTTAGAACTCAATCGACACAATATGTATGAAGTGCAGTTATTTTGAATAGTCTATCACAAGGCAACTACCAAAATGTGTTTTTTCACATGATAAACCTCACTATGGTGACAAATTCGAGCAAGACTCAACATCAAAAAGACGAAGAGAACTCAAATCAAAGCACGAAAGATAAATAGAGGACAAAGCTTGATCAAGTTTAAAAAGCCTCACAGAAAGAAAGACAATCTAGCAGAGCAAACCTTAAATATGCCCATTTGATTTCTTTAATAAATCAAGCACAAGCTTGCTCAGCACTTTCATCTGCAACCTGAAACCATCATAAATAAATCTGACCAAAAGACAAGATAAAACACAGTAAAAGAACAACGAATCAAAGTGGAAAGGACTTCCATTTCATTGCCAAACTGTTGGTCTAAAAACCTAGAGATGAAGAATCTGGAGCCAGAAATGGTCATCTACTAACAAGTAGTTTAAAAGCTTGAATTGATATCTCAAAATAGCTGCAAGAACCAAACTGTTGGAGAAATTAATTATATAGGCAATTAAGTTATTGGATAAAAAGATGGAAGGATTCCACACCCAGTTCTAAAGCCTAAAGCTAACACTTTGTTCCACATACAGTTCTAAAGCTTAAAGCTAACATTTTCTGGAAGACTTCATAAAGGCTCAAAATGACTGTAAATTATATTTTCTACATTAGAAAATGATGTGCATTGCTTTCTGATATCCGCTGTGAAGCTATGTTTACAGCAGCTTCTGTCCAGAGAGACGAACCAACTCCCATATCTTCACAGTCCCATCATCACTGGCCGAAGCAAGAAGTCTCCTATCCTGCATGATTGACAGAAGAATGTAAACATACTGCAGAGCATTTATTTAACCAAAGAGAATCTTGTTTTCGTACTGTGAGGGACATAGAAATGAAACTCAAATATGCAATAAATTCACCCTTCTACCCTCTACATAAAACAGTTAAGACTGAATATTTGAGAACACAACTGAAGACAAACATTTCATCTCCTTGAAAAACCTTACAACAATTATTGCAGTGCCTAACATATTTGACGTACCCGACACCAATTGTCAGCTCTGACACATTATGTGTCACATTGGTCAACGGAAAGTAAAGAAAAACTGAGGTTAACAAATATTTATCAGGTCCAATGTTAAATACTTTTATGTGTTCTCAGTATGCGAACATTTATAATGTGTAATACCATCTCACCGCACAATAACCCAAGGCTCCATTTAGAACTGTGGATTTGAAAGTCGAGAGTCAAACGGAATATTGGTCAGACATCAAATTCATATATCACAAATGAAACATGATCTTAATAAGCTTTTCTCAATCTAACATATCCGAATTTAGGTGCCACTCGTCTTATCCACAGTAAGACTGCTGTATGAAACAAGCAGGTTAATGCATCATTAAGCGCCAACACAAGATACATTGGAAAGGTCGGACATTAGTTACACTTAAACGTGGCAATTAAACAAGGGATTGAATGGGTAACAGATTATCATACCTAACACGCTGAAGAAATTTTCAGGTGATCTTGGCTTCTACTAGAAAATAAATCATCTTGCAGCAGAGACTAATACAGAGTTAAAGCAACAACAGATGAACAAGTAAATGTCAAAAATCCGATCATTCTGGTAATCCATTGACTTACCCCAGAGTTCCATTGCACAGAATTTACATCCATTTCATGAGCCTTCTCTTTCTTCAGAAGTAGTTTAAATGTAGGTCCCTCAACCTGCCATCAGACAGTAAATTTTTATTGTTATTTGGATTAGGCAGACACAGTATAATTGTTATGCCAAAGAAGAGTTGGAAGAGGTGATAATAGAATACTTGCAGTAGTTGTATATCGACAACATTCATATGACTTTTTAGAATTATAATACAGTTAATGGAGGTCAGTTTTTCTAATTTTAACAGCTGTCTCTAATGGATTTTCTACTCAACCTGATTACATATTTTGCTTTCCTGACAATGTATCAAAATTTAACAAAGATATTCAAGTGGATAGATGTTGGGCCAGAAGATTTAAGTCAGGATCCAAGTACTGTCCTAAGCAGTTATCAGGATCCTTTACTGTAATCTTTTCTTTTCTCCCCATTTATTTTATATACATGGCTGGAGTTTGTGGCAGCTTGCTGGCACCTCGACTAGTCTATCAGGCAGCCTGTTCAGCATGCAAGCAAATGCTGCCAAGGTAATCCACCCCGCACCAATGGAAACATTCCTAGTGTTGTAGATGGGATCCGAACCTGAAATCTCCAGGTTGTTATTACCATGCAACTGGGACATTGTCATTTTCTCATTAGCCTGAAAAACTTGAAAATTGTAGAAAAAAATGTGGTCCTCTGAGCTATTTTGTTTCTTTTATGACAGATCAACCTGAATTGTATTTACTAATTAATGATATTTAAACAGGGAGCTTGAGGTGACCAAATGAAAGCTCACCTCTGTCGGTCTTTTCACAGAGACCAACAGCTAGAAAAAGAATAAAAAGGAAGTCACTGTAGTAACTTCCTTCACAAGAAATAAAGAACCACATAGTAGAGGGTGAACCAATGGTTTCCCTGAAGAACACCCCACTATCTAGCTCCCACAAGAAATGGAGTGAATAGGAGAAGAGTTGGGGAGAACAGAGCATGACAAAATTCACCACTGTGCTAGATATCAGGTGTAGGAGCCACATGTATTCAAGGGGTGTCATTAGTCGGAAAATTACACTGTGTAGCTAGGTATATATTGACTCCTCTTGGCTTCTTTCGTGGGTTTACTACTTCAAAATTTTGACATCCCTTAGTGAATTCTTGGCTCCACCACTAGTAGATATCATATCTGGAATACATGATTATAAAAGAAAAAGGGATAACAAAGGTTTTTCAATACCTCATTGTCGTTATTCTCAACAAATAAACATATAGCGTCATCAGCTGCTCCACTGGCAATTATTCCTTCCCTAACATTTTAGCATATGAAATATGTTAGCCTGTAGGATGACAGGGCAAATTATCACAACTACAGCCCTCATTACTGAAAAATTCATATAATGTTTACAAATGCCTCAGAGGCAACTAAGGTAACATGCATACAAGTCCTGATAAAAGTGATCAAACATAAAATCTAGACAGACAACACACAAGGAGGTATAAAACTCTTGATTATAGAGAAAAGATGTAATAGATTTTCTTGGGGGGGGGGGGGGGGGGGGGGGGGGGGGGGGGGGGGGGGGGGGGGGGGGGGGGGGGGGGGGGGGGGGGGG
>JAJONR010012061.1:0-22947 GCA_029582245.1 Solanum etuberosum | reverse complement strand
ACCCCCCCCCCCCCCCCCCCCCTCCCCCAAGCAACAAAACGTCTTCCTCAAGGTCAACATGGAGAAAAACATTCCCCGCAACTCTAGTTTTAGGTGGCGCGTGAGGGTGCATGAGAGTTTCTGTTGGGAGGTTTGATTGGGTTTTTATTGCCGGATGATGATGAACCTTATGGTGGTGTTAGTTTTTGCTCAACACCAGTGGAAATAGAGATGATCTTCCATATTTCACTTGTAAATTTCATAGTAATTATTTTTCCAGTTCTAATACCATGTGAGTAATAATGACCCGAGAGCATATATTATTAATATATGTTCTCTATTGTATAACCCTGTTTATACTTATATTCTACATTGTACATTATACACCTTTTCCATTATGGGACACTAAGTCCACTAATATACATTAGGGGTGGTGTGATTTTTGGTTAAAGTTATGAAATTATTAAAAATGCAAAGATTAGTTATAAAGGGATTAGTAATGGAGAGTTTAATTATGCAGGGTTTAGTTATTCCATCTTCACCATGCACAAGATTATACATAGATTCCCTCATGACTTATACATGTATTAGTTACGCGGGATTGTAAACCGGTAACCAAACACACACTTGGTATGTTGAATTTTGTACACAGCAACTAAATGTTACCAAACATAGTATTAGTTATGTTGATTTTAATACATGAATATTTACTTCTTAACCAGAAACAACAACCAATAACTATCTGACAGTCGTGTTAAAGACATGCTATCTTCGAGAAAGTAGAAGAGGCTGGCGATAGAACTTTTACTTTTTTATTTTCATTTTTGGAACACCTATAAGTATATAAATCATAGGGTCTTTTTAATTGAGAAACATGCTTTTGTATGAGATACAACTTTCTTTATGCATTTATGCAGGAAATTCCCTCTTCAATCAATAAATTTGGTCACTTCATAAAAGAAGCCCACATTGCACTAATAAACTATAGATCGGAAGCTTCATTATTTTACTCAATCTTAGTCATTTCAAACTGTTATCAACCACAACACTATGTAATTTCCTTTTTCAACTGGTCTCTAAAACATGTGTTTATCCTTTTGGCGCAGACAATTATTGTTAGCTATATGCGAAAACTATCCAAAGAAGGATTGCAATATACTGACAAAAGGGTTGGTCTAACTAATGAAATACTTGCTGCAATGGATGTAGTGAAGTATGGTTTTTTGCTTTATCTTTTTTCCTTTTGTTTCCCTTCCTTTTTCAGAAAATTTGAAAATGGGTTTGATTTTCTGCTGATTGATATAGATGTTACGCATGGGAGAAGAGCTTCCAATCTAAAGTCCAAGGATTGAGGAATGGTGAACTTTCTTGGTTCAGGAAAGCACAGCTATTGGCAGCGGTATGTTATAACCCGCTTGTGCATAGTATCAAACTAAATTAGCCTCAAGAAAGTTCTTTTGTTTTGGAGTGACACCTCAGCATTTGGTTCCTTATATGCTTCATCTTTTCATTGAAATAATATGATCCAGTAATTGTCAAGGTTTTCCAGAAATCCTGATCTTTAGAGAATTTTAACTTTCGAGAATTTTACGTAGAGATTTTAATTAGACACTTCTGAAGCTATCTACAAGCAACAGAATCAGCACAAACCAAACAACTGGAATAATCTAGTGGGTAAGCATTGTGAAAATAGGACATGGTAGAGGAATAATGAACCGGGTTATCTTTCAGTGATAGAGAATTAGGTTTTGCACAATGATGGTTTGGCATGTCCTCTACATGACCTGATAGGGACCTTGACTCAAATGACTTTGCATATTTTGCTTGAGATGCGGATCATTCTTTTTCTCATTGTTTCTTTTCTTTCCCTCTCTATCAACAGTTCAACAATTTCATGCTGAACAGCATCCCCGTTTTCGTGACAGTGATTTCATTTGGAGGTTTCACTTTGCTTGGTGGAAATTTGACAGCTGCCAGAGCTTTTTCATCACTTTCTCTCTTTGCAATTCTGAGGTTCCCTTTGAACATGCTTCCAAACATAATAACTCAGGTTCTTTTTCTCAGCTCACTAGAATTGTCCTTTCTTATAATTTAGCTGCGTGGAGTTCTTTCCCTTAATATAGTATTCTTCATATGTCTGCTTAATTCTGATGCTGTGTATACTTCAATCTCTCTCGTGAATCTCCCTAAACATCTCTTCCTAGTTATTCCCTCTGTGCTTTGTCTACAGCAATTTACTAGCAGCAATTTTTTACTAACATTAACCACCGTGAGTAGAAGATTATGCAGAACAATACTTCTTTATTGAGGAATACTTTAGGTATATGGGCCTCAGTATCTCAGCATTCTACAGGGAACTCATAAATCATCCAAAACTATTTCTTTGATATCAACGTCCTATAATAATAATGAGAGAGTTTTTGAAGAATGTGTGCAAGTGCTTGTTGACAGACTTGCTATGTACTGTTGTGGACGTGGAAGACAAGATTACCAATTTTGTTTCCTTTTCAATTGGTTAAAATTACCATTAATCTGGCACGACCCAATCCAAGATCGTGACCGGTGCTAAGGGGGTAGAACCTCAAAGCAAGCCTTAACAGAAAATACGAATTCATCTCCAAATATGGAAAGAAGTTTAATACTAGTCACATGTCTATAAAACGAAGAATACTCATGACTCAAGTAAAAGAAGCGACTATGGAGTGACTCTAAAAGTTCAAAGAAAGGTCCATCACACATCACTATGAATTTTCAACTCGTTAGCTCTAGTTAATGAAATCATCGCCAACGTCACCTGTGTTCATTTAGCGGGAGTGAGACGCTAGCTCAGTGAGTAATAACACTTTAACCATAACCATTTTAATGAGGGACAAGTCATATGCTAGTATGATAATCAAAATCATGAAATAAATGCCCTTTTAGAAAAGCGATAACTAATCAATCTTTGTTTCATGTAAGCAAAATCAACTTAACCATTTAGTAATAAACTCAGTAGACACTGTCATATCAAATCTTATATTTGGGAGGTTTCCAAGAATGAATCATGTAATCAGTGTGTGGCTTTTTACTTAAGATATGACTAATAACAGTGGACCCCTTATAAATGAGTCAAATATTCATATCAGTAGGTCCCTACTCGAGGGAGATCAGTAACAGTATGCTAGTTCTACCTTCCCACTAGTGAGGGCTATATGACTAATCTGTAAATACAAGGTGCACCAGATCTAACAAACTCGCCGTTAGCTACGGAATCCATCAAGGTCTATTCCTATTTATACTTTTTCTTTATGAACCGTAGGTACTTTTATGAAAGCATTTTCCAAAAATAGAACATGCCATTTAAGTTCTTATCAAAATCACTTGTTTTGATACACGTGCGTTGCACGTGAATATCAAATTATGTAGCACACTATTTTTAAAAATAATGTCAATATTATTAAATCAATAATTGAAGTAAACAATTATAAATTAAATGATAAAGTATAAGTTTCTATGAATAATGTAGGTAAACTTTCTTATGATTACTAACTATGTGCATACTGAAAGGTGTGAAATCAATATCCTAAAACATTTAGCGGCTGCGGGTTTCCCTTGTCATTAAAAAAAAAAAAAAAAAAAAAATCCTAAAACATTTATAACTATTTATAATATAAAGCATATGTATAGTTAAAGTAACGTGACCGTTCTCTATGGCCTCCAATTACATTTATTTTTTTCTCCTTTTTGACTTTTTTCTCCTTTTAAATCAATTGTGATGTGTAAAAATAAAAAAAAGTCACTCTTAAAATTTCTTAATTACATCTCTATACCTTCGCCTCTCTCCCCTATAATTCATTGCTTAGTTATTGTTGCATTGTTGAAGTTCCTGCTTTTAATACAGTATAAATAAATAGAAATATAAACATAAAATATAAAAGATATACTAAATTGAGTATTTTAAGTTGGAGTATTATAATAATTTAACATTCAAGTTTGGGGGTGTTTCAATTTCATTGAACTGTTAACTCACTCAACACCTACAAATCACACTTGAATAGAAAACTGAGAAAATTCGTAGTTTATAAATGTGAGGAAACCCTTTAATTTATAGTCAACAAAGGATAGTATGAACAAATGCTAATTGCGCCTTATCAGAAAAGTCACAATCCTTCAAAAAAGTCATAATCCTTTGGAAATGTCACAACTCATCAGAAAAATCACAACTCTTTGAAAAGATCACAACCCTTTGGAAAAGTCACAACCCTTCAATGTAAAAAGGTGTCTGATTTTAATGTAATATAATATAAATAAATAAGTACAATATGTAATATAATATATGTACTAAATTGGGGTTTTTAGGAAAAAGAATAGAAAACTTAGAAAAATCGTAGTTTAAAAATGTGAGAGAAGCCCTCTATTTATAGCTAACAAAAGGTAGTATAAACATGTGCTTATTATGCCTTATCAGAAAAGTCACAACCCTTCAAAAAGGTCAGAACTCATTGGAAAAGTCACAACCATTCGGAATAGTCACAACTCTTCAGAATAGTCACAACCCTTCAGAAAAGTCACAATCCTTCAATGTGAAAAGGTGTCTTCTTTATATATTTATACTCCCTCCGTTTCAAAAAGAATGGCCTAGTTTCCTTTTTAGTCTGTTTCAAAAAGAATTACCCCTTTCCTTTTTTGGCAACACTTTAACTTCAACTTTCCACGTGGCATATTTAAGGCCACAAGATTAAAGGGCATTTTGGTACATTTGACATAACTTTAATTTAGAACCATAAGATTAAAAAGTCTTCTTTCTTTTCTTAAACTCCGTTCCAAGTCAAACTAGGCCATTCATTTTGAAACGGAGGGAGTATATAGTATGAAATATAAAATATGTACTAAATTGGGTGTTTTAAGAAGAAGAATAGAAAACATAGAGAATTTGTAGTTTAAAAATGTGAGGGAACCCCTCTATTTATAACCAACAACGGTAACACAAATGCTTATTGTGCCTTATAAAAAAAGACACATGTCATGACCCAATTTTCCGAGTCATGATGGCACCTACTAACCCACCAGTAGGTAAGTCAACCCGTACCCAGAACGACAAGTAGTGAGTACAAGGGTAGAACCAAACAGAAAATAGCACTAACAATAAGAAAAGACAGAAATGGAAGCAAACCAAAACTATATACAATGGAAACCAAAATTGGTTGACCAAATCGGACATGGATCCCACACCCACACCCATGTCATGTCGACACGGGTGCGGACCAAAAGTAAAGAGTCCGAGCAACTTAGACGATATCTCAAATTTAAGCTTCAATCAAAGAAAGGGCAGCATCTATAAGGAGAAATTCACCTCAAACGAAGGTTCCTCAACGCTCTCCAATCACTCTACCACGTAGCCACGCTTCCAACAAACACACAAGACTTTGAATCGCCAAAATCAGAGTTCGGACGGAGGAGAAATCGCCAAATCACTCTCTAAAACCATGGCTGGTCGCGACCTTGGCTTTAATAAATAGGTCAGGCGGCTGGCCCTCGCGAACGCGCGTGCCAGGCCAGCTGCGCACCGCGAACGCAACAGCCTTGGCGCGAACGCGCAGGCCAGGCTGATGCCCGCGAATGCGGCTCCAAGGGCGCGAACGCGCCTACCAAGGCACCAGCCCTCCACGAACGCGGCCCTAGTCATGCGAACGCGAGGCATGCCTCAGTTGAGACTTGAGAGCACATCAGTTGATGTGCTAAGGCACCAAAACTCCGATGGGGTGCTCAAGATTCGTTCCGAATCCTGTGCGCGCAAACGAACTATGCTATCCCATCAATTTCAACATTCCAGACTCAATATAACCATCAAAACTTCCATCCGAGGTCGTTTCGATGAAAAGTAGGTTCCACACCCAAGTTTCGTTTTAAACCAAAATCCACAAGGGGGCTCAGAATTAGTCCGAAAGCTTCAGGATTAAACGAAGGGTCATTTTATGTCAAACTCAACATTGCGGAGCTAACCGCGCTGACAGAATTCTCATTCGAGCTCGTTTATTCAGAATGTTGACTAAAGTCAAACTTAGGCCTCAACTTGAAAGTTAAAACGCCTAATCGCATAGACTCGCACTGAAAGCCTCAGGAGTCGTGCCAACTATCCTACTAGCCTAAAATAACCCTTCCGGAGATGATGGAATTGTCAGAATTGGATTTTGGGGTCATTTTCTTGAACTTTTTATTAAAAAAATGACCGTTCAAGGCTCAAAAGGTCCAAAACACTAAAAATCGCATAAAAACTAAACGAACGACCAGGTGACCAAACTATCAGTTCCAGCAAGTCACAAATGACTTGGATCGCTATATGAAAGCTCTAAACAATGAACAGGAGGCATAAACACAGAAATGACGTGGATGTCATTACATCACATCCCTTCAGAAAGGTCACAACTCTTTAGAAAAGTCACAACCCTTTGGAAAAGTCACAATTCGTTGGAAAAGTAACAATCCTTCAATGTGAAAAAGTGTCTTTTTTAATATAAAATATGAATATATAATAAATAATAAATATCTAAATATAAAGATATACTAAATTGTGTGTATTAAAAAGAAGAAGAATAGAAAACTTAGGAAATTCGTAATTTAAAAATGTGAGGGATCCATTCTATTTATAGACAACAAAGGGCAGTATGAACATGTGCTTATTATGCCTTATCAGAAAAGGCACAACCCTTCAGAAAAGTCGCAACCCTTTGAAGAAAAAATGAATTTTCAGAATTTGTTCATCGCTATCGGGAGGCCAAGAGTCGCGATTGCGATGAACAAAATGCTAGGCCCAAAGCCAAAAATATCAGCTAAAGGCTCCGATGTTTGATTGCGTGCTCCAGATTCATTCGGGACCCCGTGGGTGCAAAAAAACTATGCTACCCCACCAAATTAGACATCCCGGGCACAACGGAACCATCGAAACTTCCCTTGTAGGTCGTCTTGGCAAGAAGTGGCCCCACACCAGATGCCCTGTTTTAGTTAAAATCCACAAAGAAGCTCGAAGTGAGCCCAGAAACCTCGATACCCAAACCAAAGGTCCTTCTAGACTGAACTTGACGCTAAAAAACCGTCAGATTCCATTCTAAAGCCATCTACCTGAGATTTTGATCGAAATCAACCGTTAAAACTTCAAAAGCTCCAAAACACGAAATCTTGCATGAAACTTAAACGAACGACCAGACGAACGAACTGTCAGTCCCAGCAAGTCATAAATGACTTGAGGTCGCTACAGGAAAGCTCTAAACGCTGAAAAGATCGGAAAACGGAGGAAATAATCTGGAGGGTCATTAGTTATTGCACATATGTGCCCTTATATAAGTAAAGGATATTACATAATCATTTATTAAAAATTGGGTTATTACATATTGTTCCATCTATCTTACATACAGGTTGTAAATTCAAATGTATCATTGCAACGAATGGAGGAGTTGTTCTTAGCTGAAGAGAGAGTGCTCTTACCTAATCCACCACTTGAACCTGGGCTTCCTGCGATTTCAATCAGGGGCGGATTCTTTTCATGGGATTCTAAGGTCTGGCTCTTCTTTATCCATCTGTTATGTTTCACTAAGCCACTGGAAGAGTATTCTTTTACTCATGAAACTGGTGGTTGCATAGTTCTAAGCAGCTTGCCTTTATCATCATTTGATTTTTCCTAGCCAAAGTATTTCTTGTAGCGCAAGTCTATGTGGATCTGGAATATTGTGTTAATGCACAGAAGGGCCTTGAAACTACTTGCTAGTAGCAATAGATCCCTATTGCTTTAATGCATTTCAAGTGTATGCTTGCCAATGGTTACTGTAAAACTCTTACAAATCATTAATTATCATGATGTTTGCTGCATGGATTTTCTCTAGTGTAGCAAATGTGTGGAAAATCCAATAAGTAAAGTAATTTGAGAAGCTTGTTGTTAAGAAATTCATTTCTTTGGTTTAGAATACCTGGATTGTAACTTGTCTCTGAACCTTGAGGTTGAGTGAAGAGAAGGCTTTCACTTCATTTTCCATGTTCCATATTTTTTCATTTTTATTATCACATGTTACAATTTATGCAGAAGATAAGCAATTACACAGCACAAGTTCTTCTACTAAAGTATTCTCAAGTGTCTGAGAATGTGGAGAAATGTATGAAAGAAGATAAACAAGGGAAAGGATATCAGTTGTTTTTTATCATTTTCTCATTCGATTGGCCTCTAAGACTATCTTATAATCCTGCCAAATGAAATTTAGCCATTTTTCTTACTTTCAAGACATGTTTGCACTTAGTTGTCTTACTGTTGATCTTGTTTGGCGGGGGTTTATAATTTCACCTAAACTGTTTGTTCTCTAACTGGTAATCTTGTTTGGTGAGGATTTATAATTTTCTCCGAAATCCCTTTATGAACCAAATGAGCTTAGTGCATTTTCCCTAGGCAGAAACAAGCGAAAACATAAATGGCATCTTGTGGGAAGAGTTTAAGTCTTCCCGATATGCTCCGAGATACAAAAAGTAGTGGAATAGAAAAATAATAATAATTTGAAACAAAGTAAAGATAGAATTCGAATAAAATAATCGAGAATAGTTTAAATACTCGAAAATAAGAAGAAATCTAGAACCCTGGATAAACATCTCAAGCAACAATCGCTATATGATATTTGATCTCCTCCAGAGAATGACAAACTAGAACCGAAGATATAAAAATAAAGAAGATTACCTTAAAGAATTCCAATTTCCTTTGTTGTGAGCCTAGTCAGTCAGTTCATGCATTCTCATGAGAAGAACACCAAGAAGTTGTGTATCGAATCCTAAGGTATCTAAAGAGTTCTCCTGGGGAAGGGTTGTTCTTCAAAAAGAATGAGCAAAGAAGTGTTGAGGCTTATACGGATGCGGACTGGGCTGGTTCATCTATTGATAGGAGGTCTACATCTGGATATTGTACATTTGTTTGGGGAAATTTAGTGACATGGAGAAGTAAGAGGCAAAATGTGGTGGCTCGAAGTAGTGCTGAGGCTGAGTATCGATCCATGGCACACGGAATATGTGAAATATTGTGGCTCAACAGATATTTGGAAGAACTAAGAAGACCTGCGAGTTTTCCAATGAAGTTGCATTGTGAAAATAACAGTGCCATAGGCAATGCTCATAAACCAGTTCAACATGATAGAACAAAGCACGTTGAAGTGGACAGACACTTCATTAAAGAGAACGTTGAAGATGGAAGTGTGTGCATTCCTTTTGTTCCAACAACTGAACAAGTTGCAGATATTTTCACAGAAGGTCTTTTCAGAATTACTTTTGAGTCCTTTGTGAGCAAGTTAGGCATGTTCAATATTTACATGCCAACTTGAGGGGAAGTGTCTGTTGGCAATTTAGTCATAATCTGCTTCACCAATGAGTTGGCAGATTTGAATATAATCTGCTCCACAAATAAGCTGGCGGATTTGATTATAATATGCTCCTGTAAATATGGGATTAGAATATATTATTCTAGGAAATAGTTTAGAGGAAATCCCTTGATTCAAGGATTTTCTATGAATTAGGGATTGATTAGTTTATTTGGTCTTACTTGTTCTCTTATAAATACTGTACAAACACTATAAATAAAAATATTCTTTTGCAGTATCTAAACTTTCAGTACCGAATCACCTCAGAGCCTCTCAAGAAATCAAAACATACACACAAGATCAAAATAATCATATGAACCTATCGGGACCTTCAAATAATGAATCTAAGCTTGTTTACTCAAAACGTAGACTTTGATCAAAACTCTTACCTTTAGGCTTCTAGTTTAAGATAAATAATTCCAAAACACTTCCAGACCTCTCAGGACCTGTCCCATCCATACCTAAGTCATAAATTACCAAATGTACCACTGGAAGTCGCAAATAGGGAAATTGGGTCCTAGAACTCAAAACAACCTACTGGGCCGTTACATATCATTGCCTTGTGAAACCTTGAAAATGATTACTTCATGGTAGAACTTCGATCCGAGTTCCTCAAATTGTTCTTTCACACTGACATTTTTGTTTTCCTGGATAACTGTCACGAGGTTGGAGGTTTTTGTTTCTTTTTCAATTTTTATACATCCAATATTAACCTCCTATTTTTACAGCCTGAGCATCCCACTTTGTCAAATATTAATTTGGATATACCAGTTGGTGAGCTAGTTGCTATTGTGGGTGGGACTGGAGAAGGAAAGACATCTCTGATTTCAGCAATTCTTGGGGAGCTTCCTCCCTTAGGCAATGCAAGTGTCACTATCAGAGGTTCTATTGCATATGTTCCTCAAGTTTCCTGGATCTTCAATGCCACTGTGAGCTTCAATTTATCCCCATTCCTTGTTATGCCTGTAGCATAAGTCTGTTTACATGAACATGCTATTTCGGGGAGTCATTATAATATTTTGTAGATATATTTAAAATGTGATAAATTATCTGTGTATTTATATGGAACAATGCAATTACCTTTACCTTACCGTTTTTTAGGTACGTGAAAATATACTATTTGGTTCCAACTTTGAACCAACAAGATATTGGAAGGCAATAGACGTCACTGCATTGGACCATGATCTTGAGTTACTTCCAGTTAAGTACATTTGATGGTAGTGTATTTGTGTCAATATATCTTTGTGATGTATGGAATTCTCAATTTACTAGTTAGTCTGCATGAAACTGCTATGTTCACACATCTAAAATATTCAGGGTCGGGACCTTACAGAAATCGGCGAAAGAGGAGTGAATATTAGCGGAGGACAAAAGCAAAGAGTGTCAATGGCTAGGGCTGTCTACAAAAATTCCGATATCTATATATTTGATGATCCCTTAAGTGCTCTTGATGCACATGTTTCCCATCAGGTAATTATCTTGTATGAATGCCTGGACAACACCATTTCAGTAAGGGAAAAGGGATATCAACATTACCTGAGAAGACCTTCCTTCAATATCCAATCTTCATATCCACCACCTGTAGATTTTTCCAAATTGATTAACCTCTTTCGTGTATATGTACAGGACTAATTTGCAGTAATTGGTTTCTTCACATAATTCACTGATTGCAATTGTTCCATCGTTCTCGTTGCAGTTTGTAAGCATATGCTAGATTCAATTTGGATCTAACTGGCAGTGCAATGGGATTTTTCAGGTTTTTAAAAACTGTATAAAGGAAGAATTGCAAGGAAAGACTAGGGTGCTTGTGACAAATCAGCTGCATTTTCTACCTCAGGTGGATCGGATCATTTTGGTTTCTGAAGGACTGGTGAAAGAGGATGGGACCTTCGAGAAACTTTTGGAACATGGCACACTTTTTCCAAAGCTAATGGAAAATGCTGGGAAAATGGAAAGTTATGGTGTTGAAACTGAATATGACCCAAACTTTGACAGTGAGAGTTCACAGTCTTCGAACATAAGGCTTGAGCTCCAAAAAGATGTAACCTCCGTAACCAAAAGGAAGGCTGGTAAATCTGTTCTTATCAGGCAGGAAGAGCGGGAAACTGGTATTATCAACTGGAGTGTTTTGATGAGGTAATAAGTTAAAGTATATGCTTTGAGACATTTATCCTTGGAAATTTTAATCAAGTCACTCGTACATGAATATCCTGGTCATTCAACAATTTTAGAATCCTAATTTCTTTTCCAGAATTTTTAAAAAACGAGAGTTACAACACTTATTAAGAGAAAAATTCTAGGCACAAACTTTTCTCACATATTTCCGTTCTCTTGCTTCTCCCATTGCATCTAGACACTAGTGGAAAAAAAATGTTATTTTTTGTAGTGCAATAGCTTCTAGCATGGAATATTCCATTTATTTCTAGTGGTTTGTGTACCCCCTTTAGTAACACAACGTCATCGTTGAGGTTTTCCTAACCTCCATACTAGGGGATGTATCGACTCCGATACCACCTGTAACAGCTAGGCCCCAACTGCCAAGGTATTCCCTAACGCAACCTTTGAGTCCATGCGGTTTTCTCCCCTTGGTACCAAAAGGCATCCCAGAATTGAATTCCTGACCTCGCTCTGTATAACCCCTAATTTTTTTCTCCCATTCTGATGTGCTATTTATCTAAGGCAAGTGAAAACAACGAGGTTAGGGAGATCGCAATTTTAGAGTTTTGAGTACTAGATGTGCGGAAGCAAAATATGAATGAATCTGGAATATGAGAAATAAAGATATGGGAATTCGATGGAACAATCCACAAATTTCCATGAATGCGATGTTTTAAAGCTTTGACAAGGTCAGAGTAACAAAATATAGATTATGAGTAACACCTTTGCTTGAGAAAATGAATCAAAATGATAGATTTGGATCTTGTCCACTTTATGATAACTTAAAACAACAATTAGTATGTAAAAACTATTCGCCTTTTAAAGAATATCAAAAAGGAATTAATGATATCACAAGAAGAAACTACCTTACATCAAGGCTTGAACTATGAAACTAGTTACAACACTTTATCTTGCTAAAAAAACAAAAAACAAAAGTTTTTAACTTGCTGATTTGATTTTCTGACTTGGTGGAGAACAATCTCTCATTCAAATCAGGAAATTAATCTGGTCAAGATGACTCTGATTGATTTGATAGAAGAACAATGCATCTCCAAATAAAACCATATCTAACCTAAATATCTAACAAATACCATTCAACTTTGAACCAAGGGGCAAATATGACTATGTTTATAATAGATTTAAGGGAGATTTCACCATATCATCCCCTTGTAAAAGTTTTATTGCATTTGTTTAGATGATATAAAGTAACGGAGTAACTCTCCAATGTTTCATTCATCATCATAGGCTCAAGAAAAAATTCTTATTTAACTATGTTTAATAGAAACCCTTAGCTTATGGTTTGAAATGTGCTTTTGTTCAAATTTCATTTTCAGGTACAAAGATGCTTTAGGAGGCTTGTGGGTTGTCATCATTCTGTTTGGCTGCTACACATTGACTGAAATTCTTCGAATTTTGAGTAGCACCTGGCTAAGTGTCTGGACAAAAGCAAGTTCCTCAGAGAGCAATGGAGCTGGATTTTATATATTGGTGTATGCTATTTTTTCATTCAGTCAGGTGCGAGTGCACTTTTCCACCTTAATTAATTGCAATCATCGGTGATCATCCTTGGTTATTCAGGTTGCTGTGCTTTATCTACTTTTCTTTTTCCTCTCTTCCTTACATCTAAAGATGGGTACCTAGCCCTATCTAAAGGAGAAACTTTCCTGCTACCGAATTCATTTCAATAAGCACGAAGCCCAGTAATATATTTGTATATAAGGGAGCTCCTCCATTAGCTTAGTATTTTAGCTTTTCAGTTGAAAATGAAGACAAAGGAACAGGAGATTTCCTAAATGTCATTATGTTTCTTCAGAGGAGTATTGTGTAACTCTCAAGTCCATGAATATAAATTAAAGGAGGCTCATTCTGGATTCACTTTCTACAGGTGATTGTAACACTGGCAAATTCCTTCTGGTTGATTATCTCAAGTCTAAATGCAGCTAAAAGGATTCATGACACCATGCTGCATTCGATACTTCGAGCACCAATGGTATTCTTCCACACTAATCCATCTGGACGCATAATCAACAGATTTGCAAAGGATCTTGGAGATATTGATCGCAATGTGGCAAATATTGGTAATATGTGTCTCAGCCAATTGTGGCAGCTGCTCTCGACCTTTGTTCTAATCGGAGTCGTCAGCACTATATCTTTGTGGGCCATAATGCCACTTCTAATTCTATTTTATGCTGCCTATTTATATTATCAGGTTCGCTAAACTCCATATTTTTGGTTGCCCATTATTTTCTCTTTTCCTCTACATATGGTTTTCTTTGCTTGCCTTAAGCCCCCCTTTTTTTTTACATTGGTGCTTTAGGGGTGGGATGGTCTCTTGGGCTTCCCTCATGAGCTAGCTTCTGGAGTTGAGTTAGGCCCAAGGTCCATTTCTTTATCATGGTATCAGAACTAGGCTTATACCAATTTCTTGTTTGCCTGATGTTGGAACTCCATCTTATATTTTGTCCATGTTTCAAATGTTCAATCAGACATATGGCCGGAGGGAGTGTTTAGTCCAACATTAGTGCTTTAGGGGTGGGGGACTGTTTCTTTACAAGGTCTTGAGCAATCCTTCCATCATGAGCTAGATTTTTGGAGTTGAATTACCCCAAATTCCATTTCTTTATTAATTTTTGCAACTTCAAAAAACTGAAAGGGTGTAGAAAGTTCCACCCTTTAAAGAAGCTACACTTATAGTGGTATAATTCAACTTCCCAACTAATCTCATGTTCCCTCCTGAGGTCATGTCATACTTCTCTTGACCTGACTAAAATTTCACGATTAGGAATATCGAAATCTACAGTTTGTCCCTATCTCCTTAAATATGTCCATTGTGAAATGGCAATGTCTAAATATGCCCACTGTGAAATGGCGATGTTTGACCAGAATTAAATTGCTTCAATACCTAGGAAATATTGTGATTTACCTACGCCTCGTGCTGGTCAAAGGAGCCCATATATAATCAACCCGCACAACCCACCCATATTTTAATGGTTTAGGGAGTGATATTTTAATGGGTAAAATTTTGGCTTCAACCCATATTTGACTGGTAAGAATATGAGCACACATGAGTAATATGTGGGCAAAATATAGAAATCAAAGGAACATCTAGTGTGTTTCTGGTATGAAGGAAAACATTTTCTTTCCAATTTTCTCATGTTTGGTTGTCAATGATTTGGAAAATGTTTTCCAAATGAACCTACTTTCCTCCAATTTAAGGAAAATGACTTTCCTACAGCCACCAGATGGACCTTATGTGGATCAATCTGACCATCTGAATCAGCGCATAGCCCCGTAGTGTACAATAGTTTTACTTGGAGCAGGGTAATAAGTTCCCAAGTACCACTAGTATATCAAGAAAATCTCCTTAACCATATCCTATCTTCATAATTTGAGATGATAGAACAGAAGAATTCAATGATGGTGGGAGATCATTGAGTGACTAGGAGTAGTAAGACATAGTAAGCAAGAGAATGCTTAATAATCTATTGTCAGAATGGTCGGACTGGGCAAAATCTGGTCTTGCACTCAGTCAATACCACTTAGAAGCTTGATTGTTAAAATGTTAAATTTTATATGTCAAAGTAACTGTTAACTTGATGAAATGGCATCTTACGTGTTAATGGCATGACCAGAAAGTGTTGAGCAAGTATCATAAAGCATCGCAGACTGAACAAAATGAATGCATATTTGTGCAGGAGGAGGATTAACCATAATATATCAAACTACCCAGATTAATTCTTCTTTAATGATTTTAGAGTATGAATAGTAAAAATTATTCAAATCCAAAATCAAAGGTCAAACTAGTTATAAAGGGGGTGAAAATTTTATAGTAGACCCACGCTGACTTCCAGTTTTGTATGTACTACACACTTTGGTGATGTAGGGGACAAACTCTTATGATGAAAATGCTAATTCGTTGAGATTATTGCTACCATTTAATATGCTGTTTGGTTGGACTTTTGACAATGCTTGATAGATTGAAGGAAGTCGCAATGATATGTGGAAAACGTCTCTTAAGAAATTGTAGGAGATTACTACATTTGTCTATCGTCAGTTGTGTAGGCTACTCCATTCATTACCTTAAGTTTTGGGTTGAATTTTTGTATTCTTTCACATGGTATTAGAGTCAGACTTTGATGAGCCCTTCTTCTCTCTTCATGCCTATCAATCTTGGCTTCTCCTCTCTCAGCTGAGACAATAAGCTACTCTGGGATTTTCTTTCAATTCAACCCATCGAGCCACTAGTATTGCTCTGGGCCCACTCATTAGCCTATTGAGAGTAATCTCTTTTACTCCACTCCAGCCCCACTCATGTTGAGCCTCATCACTCTCTACTTTAGACCAAATGGAGGCAACGGAAAAGAAAACAAAATCAGATTCACGTGTAAATCCCATACTCAGGTTACACGTACAGGAGGGTACTAAAGAATGCTACATTGTCCCTTTCAGCTACCTAAGGGTTTCCAAATGGATTATAATGATACTAGGCTACTCCATCCATTACTTCAAGGTTTGGGGTAACATGCTCTGATTCTTATATAGAAACTGGTTTTTGTATTAGTCCTGTACCCTTGTATTTCCCTTTTAGTTTTCAGGACTACATGTGAAAAGTATGTCTTCTCTATATTATTAATACTTCACTTCATCCGTGCCTGTGTACCCTGGCTGTTGTTTCTGATGAAGCAGATACTTCTACTTAACCTCATAAGTGATTGTGTGCCTCTGGCCGTTATTCTTGATAAAGTAGATACTTCTTTTGTCTTCTTCCCATTCTTTTAGGCATATTACTGAATCATATGTACTATCTATGATAATTTATCAACTGTTGATTTTACATTATTCTATTATGAGGATCAGATGACATACTACTACTACAATGTATGTTTCACAGAATACATCCCGCGAAGTGAAACGTCTAGATTCCATTACCAGGTCCCCTGTGTATGCACAGTTTGGAGAAGCTATAAATGGTTTATCAAGCATCCGTGCATATAAAGCACATGACCAGTTAGCTGCCATTAATGGGAAGTCTATGGACAACAATATCAGATTCACTCTTGCCAACACAAGTACAAACCGCTGGCTTACCATAAGGCTTGAGACACTAGGAGGCATAATGATCTGGTTGACTGCAACTTTTGCTGTTATACAGAATGGGAGAGCAGACGACAAGGTTGCGGTTGCTGCTACTATGGGTCTGCTCCTAAGTTATTCTTTGAATATTACTACCTTACTCAGCAATACTCTGAGACAAGCAAGCAGAGCTGAAAATAGTTTAAATGCCGTTGAGCGTGTTGGTACATATATAGATTTGCCATCAGAGGCTCAAAATGTTATTAGCAGCCAGCCTCCTCCAGACTGGCCATCATCAGGGTTCATCAAATTTGAGGATGTTGTCCTACGTTACAGACCTGGACTTCCTCCTGTCTTGCATGGTTTGTCATTCGAAATTTCTTCAGGTCAAAAAGTTGGCATTGTTGGAAGAACTGGTGCTGGAAAATCGAGCATGCTTAACGCTTTGTTTCGAATTGTGGAACTTGAAAGAGGGAGAATATTGATTGATGATTGTGATGTTGCTAATATTGAACTGACAGATCTTCGAAGTGCTCTTAGTATCATACCTCAATCGCCAGTTCTTTTCTCTGGTACGTATTTTTCTTTTCAGCTGTTTTCGATACTACGTCACTCTTCCACAGCCCAGGATTGACACAAATTGGGAAAATATAATATGCAACTCAAAATTATTGCATGCATAAATCAATTTTGAATCGTCTACTCAATCAGTTTGGAATTATATTATCAGCAAACGTGAGTGTTTATGTGTCACAAACTGAGTCTACACCCTAGGTGTGACCAACACTTGGAACCACAAGTAGCCCCAAGTTGACCCTTGGCATATAGCATATCTATGGAACAATAAAATCTCACAACTGATGCGGGATCTGGACATGACTAAATGGGCAATAATCCTTTTAACTCATAACATGATATATGTTATGAATCTTTAGGGAAGGATCGATTGACAGGGCGATATATAAATTCAGCTCGTTAAAGGGAGGCTGAAACCTTAGAGTTCATTAAAAGAGAGAACTTTGTTCTCTTCAGTTCTTCAAAGGGATCTTCAAAGGGAGACTGAAACCTTAGAGTTCAATGGAAGAGAGAACTCTAATATCTTGCTTTTTGTTGAAATATGACTTACTGATTTATTCATCAAAAGCTCCTTTAAATAGGAGTCTTATTACATCAATAGGAAGTCTAATTCTTATGAAAGTAGGAGACCTAAAGCCTATTCCAAACTAATAACTATAGCTTAACCTAATCCTTATAAAACTATGAAACATAAACCATTCTAGAATAATAAATAAAGTTACTTAAATTATAAATAAATAATAAATAAATCTACTTAAAAATATAATTAAATACTCAAATTAATTGACTTCCTCGCATCCACAACATTACTCCCCTCACGTTGAAAGAGCTTGTCCTCAAGCTCAAATTTCAGGCCAATCATTCAAAAGATCTGGAATAGTGTCAACTTAATTATCCAATTCCAGCCCTAGCCAATTTATCTTGAAGTTGACATTGATAAATTTCAACTCTATCAGCTTGTTGAAGCTTGACTAATTCGCCCATCAGGTTGCCACTTTCATGAGGTCCAAATCGCTCAAGAAATTGTTCACAACGATGTGCCTAAATTAATGGGTTGTTGATACCGTTAAAAATAGGAAAATTCATCTTTGCATAACTTGGTATTATCGAATATGAATTACCACTTGTTGGATGATTCTTATCGACTAGTTGAATAGGTGGTGTATTGCCTTTAGTAGCAGAATTTGTTGATCTATGGGTTACTGGTTTTGTGGAGCCAACTCCCAATCTAGACAATTGTTTTTGGATGACTTGGACAATTCTTTCACCGAGGCATTGTTCCATTGCTGCAATTTTAAAGTCCATTAGGGTTTCTGTAATGGTACGTTCTTCTCAAAATTTGGAACTGATCTCATCGCGAAATCTGGAACTGATCTCATCGCCCATTGTGTTAGGCTCTGATACCAAATTGTTATGAATCTTTAGGGAAGGATCGATTCACAGGGGGATATATAAATTCAGCTCGTTAAAGGGAGGCTGAAACCTTAGAGTTCATTAAAAGAGAGAACTCCGATCTCTTCAGTTCTTCAAAGGGAGACTGAAACCTTAGAGTTCAATGGAAGAGAGAACTCTAATCTCTTGCTTTTTGCTGAAATATGACTTACTGATTTATTCATCAAAAGCTCCTTTAAATAGGAGTCGTATTACATCAATAGGAAGTCTAATCCTTATGAAAGTAGGAGACCTAAATCCTATTCCAAACTAATAACTATGGCTTAACCTAATCCTTATAAAACTGTGAAACATAAACCCATTCTAGAATAATAAATAAAGTTACTTAAATTATAAATAAATAATAAATAAATCTACTTAAAAATATAATTAAAGTCCTAAATTAATTGACTTACTCGCATCCACAACAATATAACAACTGTAAATCCCTGGAGATCTGAAACAACTAATGTCTGAATTAAGCCTCTAATAACTGAAAGAAATAGATTCGTTGAGACATGGCCCCAGCTACCCATAAAACAGAATAATAGTTTGAAATAAATCTTAACTACTAAACTACTCCATGAAGTTCTCGAATGAGGAGGACTCACCAACTGCTAACCGGAGAAGATGCAATTGTCTAGCCAAGAGTCTGAGAGCAAAAGCCTGAATCTACATCAATGACAAGATGCATCGCAAAGATCAGTATGTGATCAGTATGTGGACTGAGTATGTAAGGTTAAAGTGAAATGAATCATAGTGGTAACAACATACTTATAAAGACTAATGAAGTTCAATAATCATGAATAAATGAAATGAATATTTCAAAATAAGTATATAAAGATCATTTGATAGTCGGCTTTCAAATCTGTATAGGTAAATCTGTTTCTATAGCTCTGAACTGAAAATATGTCTAGAATTGCTAATATGAGAAATCATGATGTAAATTTCAGATGTATTGAAATAATATCACTTTACGTGGGAAGTTTCTTACAACCGATATACATGATGTGAGGTCATGATGTCCAATGTATAGTCCCAGCTAGAAGGGCTACTCTAAACATTGCTAGGGTATAGAAAGTACATTGGGTGTAAAACTTGTTTGTCTACTGTGGATCTAATACTGAAGAGCCTCTTGAGCTAAAGAGAGCTAATCAACTCGCAGTGCGGTCAAATCCTATGGCACGTAGTTATGAGACTTGGGTAACTCATTTTTACCCATTTAAAATATGAGTCGAGTCGAGTACTTTATCAATTTTTGTTTAACTCGTTTTCGATCGACTCATATTCGATTCGACTGCTCGTTTGCCACTCCTACTCACAAGTAATGAAATCTTTTTCTGTTTTTCAGTTTGTCTGAGAGTATGGTATGAGACTTGGCTCAAATTCATCTTTCAAATAATATGTACTTAATCTGCAAACTGTATCATACTAATTTCTTGCTAAATTCATGCTTGAAATCATCAAGGTTAAAGAAAAATGTAGTAATCATGTTAAAGTGGTTCAATATAGATTAAAAATCAAGTAAATCAATGAGAACTGAAATTTATGTTGAATTTGCATAATCAGAGTAAAAGCCCAAACTTGAATCATTCAATTCTGTAATACCTTCTGAAAAATAAAACGTTTGCATGAGGGTGGAATGATACCCTCATTGAAGCCTTACATATCTGGTAGACACAAGGACTTTTGACTGTTAGTTTAAATTGATAAGGCTGAGAGAGGAACCCTAGGTCTGCTTTTACTTGAGAGAGGTTTATTCTGACTGTGAGAGTTATAACGTTGACTATGAGAGAACTTATCGACTTGTCTGATATATTCTCTCCTAGGAGAAGCTAAAATATCGTAGTTTAGTTGTAAAATGGTAAGGAATGGATGAAATTGCCCATGTGGAAACGTTTTAAAAAATTTAAAAAGCAGTGACCCATGAGTCACTCCTCGACTCGTGGACTGATTACACGGATCATGGTTTGGATCGTGATTTCCCAGAGGATTTTGCATATCTTTTGAATCCACTTCACGGATCGTGGATTGCCTTCCACGACTCGTGCTGTCAGTCGTGGTTCTGAGGAAAATTTGTCAACTCTCTGTCCAGGTTCCATGTGTCACTCTCTGACTCGTGATCCCATTCCACGAGTGGTATTGTGTATCTTGGGAACCTGGGAGTTGAACTAAATTGGAGGCTAGTTCCACGAGTGGTTCCACGGATCGTAGACCTGGTTCACTACTCAAGAACCAATCTGTGGAACCTGGGACTGCAAAATTTCAGACTGGTTTATCTGTGGTAAATGCTAAATATTCATAGGCTCAAAATTCGAGGTGTTCATTATGCTAGGTGCCGATGAATGAGTTTGTACTCCATGTTCTTTTCCTTAAACAAATTCACATACTCTGGCAATTAGTACATATGTGAGTAGGTTTATGTAGATTTCCATGATTCTTGTGAGGTGAAACTCTAGTGTGTTACAATCTTCTCCCTGGAAAACCAAGCTCTGCGGCACACAATCACATATGCGATAAAGTCTTCTACAAAATTTTATCTGGGGTTATCCTGCATCTGCATCTGGTAGCACAAGGTATTGGGAAAATAGAGATCCTTAATTTGGTTTTGGGGGCATTAATCTATATTGGGTATAAGAGTGATATTGTAATCCAGGACTCGATAAGCCTCAGAATTAGTCCCCTTTCATTTATTCTTCTTCCTTCTCTTCTTTCAATTCCTTCTCTCTTCATTCCCAGTCTATAGCTATTATGAAATATAGACATACATGGGTCCTGATCTTGCTTGCCCTTGATATAATATGGGACTACCAAATCTTGCCCCAGACCTAGTGAACCCTTATTTATACTCAAATGTATGCTGAAGTTATTGTTGCATGACTATGGATTATCCCCAAAATGTATTACTGGTGTGCATGTTTTTTTCTCATTAATTATCTTTCATTTTCATTAGGTACTGTACGATTTAATCTTGATCCTTTTAACGAACACAATGATGCTGACTTATGGGAGGCATTAGAGCGGGCACACTTGAAGGATGTCATAAGCAGGAATACCTTCAGTCTAGATGCTGAGGTGAGCTTATTTCCTTTCAATCTGCTTTAAGTTGAATTCATTATTGTTAAGATGAACAGTAGGTGTGGAAAATTGCTGCTTTCGAGAATTAGCCCAGACCCATAAAAGATAAACTCAAAAGTTTAGATTTCACTGTTTCTAGATGAAATTCTTATTTAGGTACCTAATAAGCCCTAGTAAGATAGAGGCATATATCTTACATGATAAAAGTCCTTATAAGACTTACACAGGCATAGAGATCTGCAAGAGGCTGAAAAGCCGTAGTCCACTAGCACTAGTAGGTTAGCAAATAACTCAGTGTCTTCTTTTTTATTTTTTGCTGCCCTTTTTTAATTCTATTAGGTTAAAGGAAGTTAGGGTGGGGTCATGATGAGGGAGGTTAACCCAGTGTTGTCAAAGGTGCAGTTAAGCCCTAAAGTGAGGCTCAAAATGCGTTGAGTGCTACGCTTTGCTTAATGTGCAGTTTAGTGTCATCATCAAGGTTCTAATACATACTTTTCCTTGCCACTGAACCTCTTACGAAGCGGTGACACTAAACAATTGGTATTTCACTTTACTGTATTTTTTTTAATTACTTTGTTCATATATTTTTCATTCTTGCTTATAATTATTAGTCTTAGACTAAATATATTTATTTTATTTTTTCGCCCTTTGTGCCTTTTTCCATTAAACCCCACACTTTATTCGCACTTTGTGCTTAAAGCCCAACGAACCTTAGAGTTATATTTGCGCTTTTTGCTTTTAATAACACTGGGTTAATGTCACGACCCGAGCCTACACCCTGGACGTGGCCGGCACTCGAGAACCATTGTTGGTCCCCAAGCGAACCCTCATTCTGGCTGACTACAAGCGGAAGACTAACTCAAGCATACAAAAGCTTAAAACTGGATAAAAATTCATAGAATTTAGATACAAAGTTTAACTCAAATGATTAACTCTGAATATAATAGAATATTCAACTAGCCAAAATAGGCAACTCAAGTCTTTAAAACAGTTAACAAAATAAGCGAACAGACTTCTCAAACTCTACTGTCTATCTATGAAGTCTCTACTATTACAGAAGGATATCGGGACAAGACCCACGACATCTCAAAACTACTAACTGTAAGATAAAGGTGAAGTCCTCCGGAATATAAGAAGGCTCACCAAAGCTGACTGGAATATCACATGACCTCAACGAAACGCCTGTTGATGATCCTGAATACCTGTATCTGCATCATAAAACGATGCAGGCCAAATGGCTCAGTACGTGGAATGTACGAGCATGTAAGGGGAATTCTAAAGCATAAACATA